>VYXH01012428.1:0-63681 GCA_013397275.1 Burhinus bistriatus | reverse complement strand
TTTTTTTTTTTTTTTTCTTTTTTTTTTTTTTTTTTTTTTTTTTTTTTTTAATTCTTTCTTTAAAGAAGGGGGATTTTGTTACAGAAAATGGCAATCTTTGGGGGGATTACTGGTACTCCACTGTCATGTGTTTGCAAAACTGACTGGTTTAGGTGAGTTTTCCCCTCTGCAGATGAATAATGATACACTGCTCGGCATGGGCGTGGATATGGAGGTATATCCTTGCTTATCAAGCTGGGATATCTTGGATAGCTTCACTGACATGAGGCTGATTCATACCTGCTCACAACTGGGCCCTGAGCTGTCACATACCCATTTTTAGTAATAAATGAGACTATTCTGATTGTCAAAAATCCTAAGTACCTTTCCCTCTCCTTTGTCAGCCTGGGAAATAAGGTTGCTATGAATCTGGGGAGTGGAGGTGTAGAAGCAAGATGTATACTCACAGGTGCACACAGATATCTTTGTGTGTTACTGCAGAGCACGTCTGGTGGAGCGCTGCAGGTATGAGCTGTTCTTCATGCCGCACAGATACTCATTTATCAGATAGTGCTTGCGTAACGGGTTTTTTTGTATAGGAGCATATGTATGCACATACATTCATATGCACACAGAGACAGAAATTTGTTGTGTTATTAATTCTGAGGCAGGTCGAGGAGAGTCTGCTTTGAGTTTTCCAGTATCCTGGAGAGCTGCAGATATCCCTAATAGCCTTTTTCATTTTCAGGTTTATTTCTAGTGCGTAGCTCAAACAGTGTTAAAGTGATTTACAAGCAGTTTAGCCTTAAGCAGTTTGCATGGGATGCAGATAAAATCAATTATTACTTCTACTTCTGTCACCAGAAGTGAAATGCCCCCAGGGCTTGTGGCAGCCATTGATTTGTTTTAGACCAGAGTGTGAGCAATTCTGTCCCAGCAAAGGGCTCTTTTTCAATTTTTCTTCAGGTGGTTTGGGCCCTTTCTGCCCCTTCTCAGCCCTGAAGCACTTTGCAGCCCACCTGCACATGAGATGGTCCCACCTAGCGCTGGTTGGGCTCCTCCTTAGGAGTGTCCCATGGCTCAGGCAGCTTTAGGAGCAGAACAACTTTATTGATTTATTTGTCCTATTCTCTTCTAGAAAGAGGGTGCAAGGAGGTATGACTAGGATATGGTTCAGGCATACCTTCAGCTGCTCAAGGAGCCCCTTGGGGATTTGAGCACAACTTGGTGAATCAGCAGAGCCTCAAGGAACGAGACCAAGGGACTGCAGCATGAGGAAACATAAAACTCTGTTTTCTTAGCTGCCCTGCTTGTTGTTCAGCCATAGCACCAGTCATAGAATCATAGAATGGTTTAGGTTGGAAGTGACCTTGAAGATCATCTCGTTCCAACCCCCTGCAGGTGGCCCTGGGCAGGGACACCTCCCACTAGACCAGGTTGCTCCAAGCCCCGTCCAACCTGGCCTTGAACACCTCCAGGGATGGGGCAGCCACAGCTTCTCTGGGCAACCTGGGCCAGTGTCTCACCACCCTCAGAGTGAAAAGTTTCTTCCCAAGATGCATAGCAGTCGCATTTCTGTGTTATCCCTTGTTGATGAGATTAATCTCCAGCAGAGTGCCTGCCCCGTGCCAAGGATGTGAGTTACAAGCCCATGAAACAGCACAGCACATCACTGCTCTGCGCTGGCTCCTGGTGCCCAATGCTGTGTAGGGTCTGCGCCCTGGGTGCCAGCCTGGGCAGCGTGCATTGTGGTGGAGCTTGGCCAACCCTGTCTGCAGGGTGAATCATCTCTGGAGAAGGGTTTTCCTTAAAACTATGCTGCTATTTCCACCTTTTTTTTTTTTTTTTTCTTTTTCCCCACACACAGCGCCTCAGCGAGAACCTGGGAAAGCTCACAGCCAAGTTTGAGAAGGCCACTTCAGACAAACTCCAATGTCAGCAAGAAGCTGAAGCTACAGCATGTACCATCGCGCTTGCAAATCGACTGGTGAGTGTCAGCAGATGCAACTCTGATGGCATGAATGGGAGATACCAGGTGCCGCTGAGATGCAAACCATGTGTGCACAGTACGTTACATCCTCTAATTTTTTTGGAATACATTTCCTGCACTGCAGCAAGTTTCCGTAAAGAAAATGATTTTGCATTGGCTGTTTTAATACATCAGGGTAGGCACTGCTTATATTTAAAGAGACTGTCTATTCTCTCTTCACAGCTCTCATCTCCTTTTTGTTACTTAAATGCATGATCAAGTACTGATGGGCCAAAACTATATGACTCAAAAATCGTTTTATAAAACAAAGACGGGAATATGCCAGTAGTTTTGCAGGTTTTGAAGTGACAAAAAGTTAATAATGAAAAGCTCTAAAAAAAGCAGTGCGTGTCCCCATTATCAGTCCATTGGTACGCATCGCAGCCTGTTGTATCTTCAAAATATGCAGCCTCTCAGTCCTCTGTGGAGGCAATGCCCTTGTCGTGGCTTCACCGATAAGAGACGGAGAGATAACAGCTGCTGCTCACACAGTCCTGTCAGCTGGAGCCCCAGCTCACATCCAGCGCTGCAGTTGCCCTTAATGCTTTGTATTTTGGCTTCTGCACTAGCTGATATCTTAGAGCAAGCCAGTTCTTCCTCCAAGCAAGGAAGCAGGGCTGCAGGAGACCATCCTGTGCTTGAGCCCTGCCCTGGCAGGCGGTGAGGTTGGAGCTGGTTCGAGCAGCTGGCTCTGCTGACTCAAGCTCACCCTCTAGCACACAAAGGCAGCATTGAGTCGTCTTGGTGTGCTAATTTTTTTATGCTTTTGAGACATCTGACTCGCTAGAGCTGCAGGGAAGATGCAAGTAGAGGTACAGACTTAGAATCATAGAATTATAGAATCATTATGGTTGGAAGAGACCTTTAAGGTCATCGAGTCCAACCATTAACCTAGCACTGCCAAGTCCACTGCTAAACCATGTCCCTCAGCACCACATCTGTCGTCTTTTAGGTACCTCCAGGGATGGTGACTCAACCAGTTCCCTGGGCAGCCTCTTCCAATGTTTGACAACCCTTTCAGTGAAGAAATCTTTCCTGTTATCCAATCTAGACCTCCCCTGGCACAATTTGAGGCCGTTTCCTCTTCTCCTGTCACTTGTTACTTGGGAGAACAGACTGACCCCTCACAGCACTACAACCTCCTTTCAAGGAGCTGTAGAGAGTGATGAGGTCTCCCCTCAGCCTCCTTTTCTCTGGAAACAAACATAGGCAATGCACTCCCACACTGCTTCTGCTCCAGCTCTTGGCGTGCGAAGTGCCTTCTGTGCCCTGTTTTGGGTATGGGATGTGCACGCAGTTCGGCACGTGGCTTCTGCCTGAGACCTGGCAAAACTCACTGAAATGCATGGCCCTTTCTTTCTGGCCACATAGCCTAATTTTGTAGCGGCACTGAAAGAAAGGCTGCTGTGCTGCCCTTCCTTCCAGGAGCAGTGGAGATACTGTGTTCAAACCAGTCTCTTCCCGAAAGGCTGTACCTGTATCTCCAGGAGAGTGTCCTGTCCAGTCTGCATATATTCAGGCATGGAAGTTGGTCTCAGTCTGTCTCGCTGAAGCTGCTTCTGCTGGTGGGGCTGGTGGCAGCCAAGTCAGAATACAAAGGTATTTCCAGAAGTGATGATGGATGCAGGTTTCTCTGCTTGTTTTACCAGCTCCTGGCTGTGTTGGGCTGTAATCCGTATGTAAAGTGTCTATTTGTATCTATCCCAATATAACGGGCAGTGATAAAGATAAAAAGCCAAACGGTTAAGCTTTTTCTGTTGGACATGGAGAGTTATGCTCAATTCTCCATTTCATACTCTCAAAGCTTCTTAGGTGACCTTCAGCAAATTGCTTTAGCCTGGATTTTCAGAGCTGTTTAGGTTTCAGTGAGTTCTCAGGGGCACACGAAAAAAGTTGCATTTAGTGGGGTATCAAAGTGCTGTCGAGAACGGCACAGTTCACCTGCTGCATGCATAGGTACTGGGAAACTTTAAAAAAAGGTTCATCTTTCATGTGTGTGTGCCTCCTTTGGAAAACAGGAGTGCGGTGCCGCTGTAGCGTAGGTGGCTGCTTTGCAGACAAATGCAGTCAGGTGTAAGAGGTCAAAGACAAAGAGCAGGTAAGTCCCTTCCTGTCCTGATTTAGATCTCTTTTATGCAAGCACTGACGGAGTTTTGTGCTTTCAAGTTCTTCAGGTTAAATCTCACTGAATGCTTCCAAAAGCTTTAATTAAGACAGGAAAGTAGATCTTTCATTTGAAAGAGCTGGTTATGTTTCTGGGGAGATTTTGCAGGATGAGTGTTTCCCTGTGTATTTCCACAGTCTAACAAAATCCTGTTTAAAATGCAACGTGGAGGTAGATTGTGGCTCACGAAGTAGTCAGTAACCACAAAATACAAGAAGAAAATGTTTCATGAAAAAGCAACATAGAAATGATAGTTTCAGTTCTTTTCATATAAATATGTGTGTGTGTGAGTGTGTACTTTACACTGAATACAGCTGAATTTCACCTCGATTAGTACCACTGTAACAAACAGAACATGATTTCTTAAAGGTGAGTGCTTAGCATGTGAATTCTTGGCTTAAAATGTGAATCTTCATTCAGGTACAACTGTGATATTCTGACAAGGAAAAATTGTGGAATTTTGGTTTGGGGTTTTTTTTAGCTTAGCTATATTAACAAAATTGTCCTCGTAAAACAAAACGAGCAAATATTTTAACAAGCTAGATTGTCACTTGTGACGTATGTTCCTGTATGATTTTTTAAGTCTAATGATTTCCTTTAAAAGAAAGTATTTTGATTCTGAAATCAAGAGAAGACATAGGAATCAAGTTTGAGAAACATTTGCTTTGGTTGCAGTTGCGTTTTTTGCGATGATGTATGCATTAGTCCGTGGTCCAATAGCACTGAGTTTGTGTCACAGGCAGTATAATCTCAGCAAACCAACAGGAATATATTTGCTTTGAAGTGTTTTCTATACCTTACTCATTATCTGGGACCACTCACAGGCTCAGGGTTAGCACCTGCTTAAAAGCAGTACTTGTTCACGTCCTTTGCTGGTGCTGGACTGTATCCTTAACCTTAGCATGTTTTTCATTGTTTCGGCACAGTCTTGCTGATTTATTTTGTACAGCAGTTTAGCTGCCTTGGCTTCAAAACCTTCCTGTTTCTTTCCTCTTGAAATGCTTTGGATGCACCGGTGACCAGCTTGGGAAAGAAACCTGTCCAGGCTTCAGGAGAACCACAGCAGGAAACTTGGAAATCTTGAAACTGTTAAAGCAATTAGGAAGTGGTTATGCACACACTGCTTTTCCCACCCCGCTCTTTTTTGGTGTTGTGTGAATGGGAGAAACCACGTGCGGCTCTGCCCAGGCACCAGTGGGTGACATTGGCTGCTCCTGAAGTTATTTCAGTCTCATATATATAGAGAGGGATAGATATAGATATGGATATAGATATAGATATAGATATACCTAAAATGAGAATGTTTAGGTGACTGGGTTTCAAGTCTTTCACTGAAGCAAACTGAAAATAGTAAAAGGGAAAAGGAGGATGGGTTAGTGTGCAGCCTCATCTGTGCATCAAGAGAACTTGGTGGAGGAGGGTGGTTTGATTTTTTGGGGGCAGATAAAGGACATCGCTAGAGTTTAGGCTTTCTACTTTGAAGACGAATGTTATTTTTCAACCCTGCCAGTCCTTGCTGAGATTTATAAGCCATTTTCGTTTAGACTGAGTTTGGACGCCTGCTCAGGTACAGGGCATTGGGAGCGTGATTAGTCACATCCTCCTGTGCTCGTGAAGGCGATGCCCAGGGAGGCTGGAAAGCGGTTTTGCTCTGCGTTTGAAAGCGTGGAGAGCTTCCCCAAGCTGCATCTGTCTATGTGCATAGATGAGACAGGTTAAACATTGTTTTCTCCTTCGTCTGCCAATGTTGTCATCTTCTACCTCCCAGCTGCTGCCAGGATGTGCTCTCCCCCAGGTTGAAACACCCTTTCCTTTCATCATTAGAGAAAAAACAGAGCCAGGTGGAAGCAAATCTCTATTCCTGCATATAGGATCACACAAAACAGAAGCATCATATGACTGGCACAGCCTTTGCAGTGGTGAGGAAGATGAGCGCTGGGCAATGCCCTGGATTCTGCTAGAAAAACGTGGCGTGTTTTTTATTGGTTTCTAGCTGAGAAATACCATTGGCCTCACTTGCACTGGGTAAATTTTTCAGCCTGTCAGTCACAAGGGCTGATAACAGATAAGAGACTGAGAGCTTGGGGAAGCCAGTGTCGACCCTGGGCTTCTGTAAAGCAAAGAAGGATGGAGTGGGATTGTTTGCATTCTGGTTTTGTCTATGGCTTGCTGAGAGATGAATATACACATACACACAAAACACTGTTGAGTCTCCTGTGGTTCCAAACAATGTACAGTCTAAAAAAGAGAGCAACAGCAAACAAGGGAAGAAAACCAGATACCCATCCCATTCAGTGTCTGCTGCTGCCGCATCTCCAAATGCAAAGATTTGGAGACAGCTTTGAGTGATGCTTGGAGCTCTTCTAACGCTGCAAATAGGCTCATAAATTATCTTTCTGCTGCTCCCTGCCTCCCAGCTGTCTTAACCCTACCCAACTGTGCCAGAAAAACACTGGAAAAAATGGAAGGACATAGGAGCCCCCTTAGCAGTGCATGAGCCACCCGGGCAACGCTGCCCACAGAGACCCTCTGTGGCTGTTGTCTTGGGACCGGAGCGTTGATGGAGAGAGCGTCCCCTTCAGCTTTCTAGACTGGGGCTCAGAGCGGTGATTAGTTGGCTGGAAGTTTCATCTCTTGCTGCCACACTGAGGTGTCTGACTTCTCACTTGCATGGAACTTCTTGCAACGCAGCCAAAAAACGCATTGCACAGACAACTGCAGGCGTGTGCCGTCCTGCTCCTGGCGTCAGTTAAGCCTCAGGACCTGCAGGCAGCATTAGCCACTGATGGACAAAGTCATCCAGACTAAATCCAGCAACTCTCTTTCTCATTTCACATGGGAGATGAGCACAGGCTGTCGGTTCAAACTCATGCCTGGAACCAAAATCCCTGAGTGAACGGTCCTTGGGCTCCTGTTCAGAGCTTTAATGTGAGAGACCATGGATTTTGCCAGCCCAGTTGCAGAGAGAGAAGGGTAACTCTGGCTTTCCAGTATCTGAAGGGGGCCTACAAGAAAGCTGGAGAGAGGCTTTTTACAAGGGCGTGTAGTGACAGGACAAGAGGTAATGGCTTCAAACTGGAAGAGGGAAGATTTATATTAGATATCAGGAAGAAATTTTTCACTGTGAGGGTGGTGAGACACTGGCCCAGGTTGCCCAGAGAAGCTGTGGCTGCCCCATCCCTGGAGGTGTTCAAGGCCAGGTTGGACGGGGCTTTGAGCAACCAGGTCTAGTGGGAGGTGTCCCTGCCCAGGGCAGGTGGGTTGGAACTAGAGGATCTTTAAGGTCCCTTCCAACCTAAACCATTCTATGATTCTATCATTCTCATGCTGCCAAGGTGCTGTAGCACCCGTCAATGTGTAATTACCAGGGGTCTCAGCTTAGTGTGGATCATATGGAAAACAGTGGAAGAATTGTATGATTAGGATCAGGGGCAGTTTAAAAGTTTGGGCAAGGCCAGGGTTATTTCTGCTGTACGAAATTATTAGAGTTCAATGCAACTTGTTGGGAGAGGAGGAGAGAAGCACTCAGTCCCTGGGAAATCAGCTGTCTCTGCCTGCGGCTGGGATACGAACTGCATCATCTGTTTTGTGGTTTAATAGCTCATCCATTCACTTTGAAGAGTTTTTATTTAGAGGTGAAATCTCACCATGCTGCCATAAGATGGACAGAAATGCTGGAGGAGTGGGGACACCGCTTCCTAGGCCGTGTTGGTTACGTCTCCTCCCTGCCCCATGGCCTGGGAACAACTCGCATTGAGAGTCCATTGGGTTCCTTGACACACCATGCAGCTTGGCTGGTTGCAGGACAGAGCTGCTGCTGCGAGGAGCTGCGAGCGGGCATCAGGCTGAGGGAGCACTGAACACAGTCAGCTGTTAAATGCAGACAAGAACAAGTAATGCCAGTGCCGGTGCTACTAGCTGTTTTTAAAGGCCTGGTTAGAAAGTACACAGCTTGCTACTACTGCTGTCAAAAATGGATCACTTTTGCAGTGTCTGCAAGGAACTACCTGCATCCCAACTTGCTGTTGTGCAATGCACACTATCTTCTGTGTCATCTCTGGCTTTGATCAAGGAATAGATCCTGACAGCCCTTCCTGATGTGCAATTTATTTGACATCCGAGATGTGTCACCTATGTGGCTGTGGGCAGAAATAAGTTCCCAGACTTTGAAATAAACACATTTGAGGTTGTATGAAGAATACACCTAAGTGAACACAGATAGTGTTGCTTCGCGTTGACAAACGAACCAGGGGGATGAAGGCAACTGAACTTTTACAGTGCCTTAATTTTAGTTTGGCATCTCGTGAGCTTTAGATGATGAGGGAAGATGCTCCAGGATCAAAGGGACAGGGACCAGGGAGAGTCTAGGGATCTGTGGGAGGATGGCTGATGGGTGGTATTTGTGAGTGGGTATGTGCTAATGTAGCAGATGAAATTTAGTGATGACAAATGCAAAATAATGCATGCAGTGAAAACAAACTGTAATCATGCATTTACATTAATAGGTCCTAATTGCACTATTATCACTCACAGAAGAGCTCTTAGAGTCGTTGCAGAGAGTTCTCAGAACCAGAAGTGTGGTACTCGACTGGAGGAAGAAAGGCAAATCAAATATTACAAATGGGTAGGAAAAAATCAGGAAGCAGAAGTTAAACAATCATTGTATCAGTCCAGATCTATAGTGTGCCTACATCTTGCATGCTGAACATAGTCAGGTTACCCCATCTCAGAAGGCTGTAGGCAACCTAGAAGAGGTAAAAAGACATATGCAGCAGCTTCCAAATGTGAAAAGAGGAAATAGATGATGCCTCTTCTTTTTGAAAAAGAGATGGTGTAGGGATAGATGCCTATAAAATCATGAATAATATGCAGAAGGTGAATAGGGAATGATCAAAGAGCTAAAGGTAATCAAATGAGATGGCTTTTAATTTGCTACTTGTTAAATAAAAAAGAATTCCAATGACTTCTAGGATCTGAGGTGGAAGAGACCTGAGATTTCTTTAAGATACTAAAACCCAAGTAAAGGAGAAGAAAAGACCCCCAGGACCTAAGTGGATTAAAAAGAAATCACCTTAAGAAATTAATTAGGAGTATGTAAAGAGTCTACAAGTATTATGAAAATCAGATCAATAAAGACTTCTTGGTCTTCAAGGCTATGGGAGTAGTATGAGAATTGACCTCAAAGAGGCTGGAGGAAAGACCTGTAGGTACTTCATCTGTAAAAGCTACAAAGGAAAGATGGAGGAAGTGGACTTCTACGCGCTGTTACTGCAGTTGAGATTAAGGATAATTAGGGATGATCCTTAAAAGTACCCAATAACTTAAAAGTAGTGCTTTGCTTCTTTTTCAACAAGTAGGATTATGTAAGGCTGGGACCAGGTTCTGTCCAGCTTCAACTGGGCTCTAGCAAATGTCCAGACCAGAGGAGGAACAGGGCAGGTGTATCTCATACTGCCTGATCCCTCCACTTTAATGGATCTGGGCATACATGATAAGACAGACCTACAGGCTGAGAACATAAAAATAGGAATTCCCACAAATGAAGAGGAAGCATGACTGTAGTTGACATAACTGGATGGTCTGGATACAGGAACCACAGGAATGAGATGAAATTCAGTGATACAAGATGAAGACATGTAACTATAGATTTATGACAGATTGTTTGTCTCTAAACCAGGAGCACATTTCCAGCAACCAGTGAGGAGCACTGGAATCTATTTGTTCAGGCTTTGCCCTACATATGGTGTAGCCTGAAGAAAGGCAGATGTGGTCCTGATCATATCAAGAGCAGTCTTTCTAGCAAGGCACTGAGATCAGCAAAAGGCACTGCGGAAACCTTCTCTGCAACACTGTTGAGTAGGATGGTAGTTCGTGTTCATGAACGAGCAACTCAACTGGAACAGGTTTAGGAGCAGCTCTGAGGTTGAATGAGGCAAAGAAAATCTCTTTCCGCTCCTGGAAGGAGTCAGACTGCCCAGAAGGCAGTTTTAGCTGATTCAAAGGGACAGATTTGTCAAGGCAGAAAGGCCATCAGAGGTATTATTGCAGGTGTCTGTTAGTTCTTTTATTCATTAGAATAATCATAAACAATCTGGATGAGATGGTGTGTAAATAGGTCACAGAGTTTCTCAATAATATGAATAGATTAATGATGGAGACTATCTATAAAGAATTGTAAAAATGATACCAAGTGATGGAGGTATGAAATGCCAGGGACGTAAAAGTAAGGTAATGTTATATTGGAAAAATTAGTTTTTACTTTACATGCCCTGTAGGTGATGCTAAGCTAGTTGTTATTATTCAGGAATGAAATGATGGAGTTAAGAGTTCTGTGACTATGTGAGCTCTATGCTCCCAGGGGCAAAAAAACCCCTCAACAAACCAAGAACCCAAGACAAAATTGAGTGTTAGGGTTTATTAGGAAAAGAAGAGAGAACAAACCAGAGAAAAGTCACAATATCACTATATAAATACATTCTAAATAAATCTTGAATGTGCAGCTGTAACCTCCACCCCCTCTACTGTATCTCAAAGAATGTAGTAGAATGGAAAATGGTGCAGAGAAGGTAACAATAAAAAGAAACTGGATAATAAAGATTACATCATTCAGTAAAGATAAAGATTGCAAGGACAATCAAAAGGCTGCATCTGTGTGAGGAATTATTGAATAGGCTAAAGCTCTTCAACCTCAAAAGGAGACAGCGGAGGGGGTATCAAGGGCTTGAAATCATGAGCAGTATGGAGAAGGTGACACGAGCGTGATTGTTCGCTGTTTTTTACTGTGCAAACAGGTTTTAGCAATTGAAAAGGTCAGGCAGCACATAAAAGGATTTAGGTTTTTTACAGAAAGCATAGCTAAACTGTGTATCTCCTGGCCACAGGATGCTGTAGATGCCAAAAGGTTGGTTGGTATCCATGGCAACTTAGACTCAGTCATGAAGGAAAAAATCATCAGTGGCCATTAAGCACGAAGATGTAACTTCTGTTTCAGAAGATCCTTAAACCCTCGGTGGTGGGAAGCTGGGACATTATGTCAGCTCATTTGTGTAGTCTTCCCAAATCATCTGCTAAGGGCTGCTGTCAGCAGACAAGATGCCGAAGGAGGTGGACCTTGGGTCTGGCCCAGTAAGTGCTGTTCCTATGGTTGTGTATTTCAGAGGGGAACTAGATGAACTTCTTTTGCTTAGCCAAGCAGAGAACGTTCCCTAGAAAATACTGACTGTTTATAAAAGCATCTGGAGATATGTATGAGGGTGAAATGAGTGCTGCTTGAGCTGGAGGATGGTGTCTGCATGAGAACTAATGGCATAAACTGGGCAGGAGTAAATTTGTGTTGGATATCAGGTAGCTCGTAACCCTTGGAAGGTAGCAAGATTTTGCTAGAAATATAACTTGGTCAAGTTGGAAGGTGTGACACTGGAATTCAGTGAGGATCTGAAGGTGGTGCCTTCCCATCCTTGGGACCAGCATTCTGCATATCAGTTTAAGATGGCAAAATAACCCAGTTTAGGGGAAGGAGTTACTCAAGGTGTTCATAAGGCTTATCATAGGGGTTTATGTTAGAGCTGGTCCTATTTAACATTGAACAGTGACCTGAAAGAAGGAGACAGTGTGGTATTAGTCACATTTGCAGCATGCCTTGTCTGGGGAGGTTTGCAAAAGAGAAGGATATAGAGAAATTTTTAATAAAAATGAGAAATATGAGAAATGACCCTAAGATCATGTGGTATACTGAAGAAGGAAAATAGAAAGTGCTGATTGCCCCTTGCAACAGAAGCCTATGAGTAGAGGGGATCTGTAGTTTCCATGGATGTTTCCAGAGCACCTTGACAACAGGAAAGTGATTGTGAATTTGACCATAAGCTTTGGCATTCTCATTCTCAGATCCATAAGGCCAACTTAAAAGTGTTTTGGGATTTTCTGGCTTGTGAACCTGAAGGATGCATTCCATTCATATTCCCAAGCCGTGTTTTTCAGTTAATACAGCTAAAATTTTCTCCTTTAAAAAAAAAAAAAGGGAGGGATGTGGGTGGGGAGATCAGGATATATCTTATAATCACAAGACTTCAAGAATGAGGAACCAGTGGTAACCTGGAAAGTACCAATGCTCAAAGAAGTTATCCGCACACATGTAGAGATATCTTATTTTATAAGGAGATGCTGTACCCTCTTTGAAGCTGGTAACTCCCCAGTTCGATTGTTTGTGCATTGGATGCTTACGAAAAATGTTGTTGAGGAAGTGTTTTCTGGACAGAGCCTTAAGGGAAAGGAAAATATAGACCCAAGGGGCGATTGTGATCAAAATCCCATCTACGTGGGTTAATAATAAGTTGTGTGAAATAGCTGATGGTTGTGGCTGTTGGAGAGGAGTGCGCTGTGTGACAGAGGGTGTAATGGGGTGTCAGCCTGTGGCATTAAGGCAATTAACATCTGATTGGCTGCCTCAGAAATCCTTATGCAGGTATCTTTATGTGAATTCCTGCTCATGACGTGATGGATCCTCCCTTGATGATTTTAGAGGAGTTGTGGAGCAGAGAGCTGGGATTCGACTGCAGGACCAGTCTTTCACTGAATGGGATGGGAGAGTTAGCAGAGTAACCATTGAATATTTCCCATCCCCAGGTCTTAAACTTTAGCAAATGGCAATTGAGTTCAGGGACAAGGTGTGGACATGGCCAGTTCCTGAGATACTGCTTGAAGAATCACTGTTAATGATCGATTTCATTTGGGAATTGTAGGTTGGGGGACTCGCCTCTGAGAATGTGAGATGGGCTGAAGCTGTGAAGGACTTCAAACAACAACAGAGCACCTTGTGTGGTGATGTCTTACTGATTACAGCCTTTGTCTCGTACCTGGGGTACTTCACCAAGAAATACCGTCAAGAACTCCTGGATGGAATCTGGAAGCCATATTTGCACCAGCTCAAAGTAAGCCCTGATTTTCTGAAAAGCTGTTGTTACTGGAATTAACATGGCCATAAATTCCAATGTACACAGGGCATCCTCCAAGGGGATCCCCCAAAGAGAGGCTTCCCCATAGAGCTGGATTCAGGAGCAGGACGTAGCCAGAGTTGATTTATTCCCCTCTGAGGAAGATGTTTTGCTGTCCTTGCTCCATGCAAGTGACCCGATTCCTCCATGTGCAGAGGGAAATCCCTGATGCAGCAACCCAAATGTGGAGCCCAGTGCCAACACTGTGCAGTTTTAACCAGGAGTCGGGGGTGGCCTAGGACAAGGGAGGTAGTGTGGAGAAGGGATGGCTTGGAGAAGGCAGAGCTCACTGCCAGCTCTCTAGTAGGACTGGAAAAAACTCCAGGTGGTTCTTCATGCTGGACACAAGCTCTGTTCATACTGGCCATGCCTCTCAGCTGGTTTCACCCATGTCTTGCTGTTTGGACCAGATGGAGACTTGTTTAATGTTTCACTAATTTTTACCAGCTCCTCTCATACATCAGTCAATGCAAGTGCTTGATCTCCTGCAGGATTGAACTTTTACACATCGGTACAGTAACTGGATGTTATAAATCCTGGTGAAATGCCAAAAAGCTTTTAAATAAGGTCACAACTGGGCAGTGATGCCCAAATCGTAATACTGAGAAAATCAGCAAGTTCCTCAGGATGAGACAGGAAAAAAAAATCATTCTGTATTTCTTAATCCTAAGTCAAAAATTTAGTTAAGAAAGGCAATGTTGTTCCAAAAATGGACTGACTCTGTGTGTAGAAATTTCAAGGAAGTACCAGTATGTCTACTGGAAAATTAAAGACCCATTTTGTTCAGATAACTGTCACAGATCACTTTCTGATTGTCACACCCAGAAATGGTCTCCCATGTCAGACAAGTGGTTCTGGAACTGCTAATGCTGTTTTGCAACACAACAGCGGGCTTACAAGGGTGTTAATTATTTTCTTTCAAGCTGTCATCTCAGTTTGTACCTGGCAGCGTGTAATCTGAACCTGCCTGGCCGGGCTGCGGCTGTTCATGATGCTTAGTGCTCTGTAGGCAAAAATCTTTGGGATGCCTGCATAATTTACGTTAATTCACAACAGGATTGGGAAACACTTAATATTAGATCAAAACTATCCCCTAGAATGGGAAAACACTGATAAATATGACTTATCAGTTTTTAATTAAGCTAACTTTTCTTGAAATATTTTCCTTGCTCGTTTCTGGTGTAGGGTACAAGTCACAGTTGCTGCTTTTTGCCGACACACTAGGAAGCATTTCTCCTTTCCTCCCAGGTGCCGATCCCTGTAACTCCATCCCTCGATCCTCTGACCATGCTGACAGATGATGCTGATGTAGCAGCTTGGCAGAACGAGGGCCTGCCAGCTGATCGAATGTCCACTGAAAATGCCACCATCCTCACCAACTGCGAGCGCTGGCCCCTCATGGTGGATCCCCAGCTGCAGGGTATCAAATGGATCAAAACAAAGTATGGCGAAGACCTCAGAGTGATCCGAATTGGGCAGAAGGGGTAAACATCAGCCTTATCACATAATAATACCTTTTAATGGTGTTATGGTTTGAGGAACCCACAACAATTTATTGTCATTTAGACAACTATTCTGTCACCCAATGACACGTCCCCACGCAGGACAGGGAATTGGGAAGAAAATAAGGAAACCCAGGGGTTGAAATATAAATAGATTTAATAGAATAAGACTAGATAATTAAAAGTAATAACACTAAAGAACCAATAGCGATCCCAATACCAATATAAAATATACAAGGATTATACTCAGCCAACTGTATCAGTAGGAAGCTGTGCACTCCCAGCAGTGGACAGTAAATGTGGGACACTGTGAGTGCTGTGACTTCAGGAGGATGGGAAGGACTCAGGGGTCCGGCACCGGGGCAAGAAGTCCTCTGGAACACCGCCATCAAGGAAGAGATACAGCAAACTTTCTAATTTATATTGAATGTGCCATTCATGGTATGAAATAAGCCTGTTGGCCAGCTTGGGTCACTGGGTCTCGCTCCTCCTCATCCCTGCGCCTGGCTAGCCTGAAAACACTGAGACCTTGACACCCACACACCATAGCTGGCTCTAAAGTAAATATTTTCACAAATTCAGACACTAGAGTCTTCTAAAAGTACAGTTTTCCTAAGCATTAGAAAAGAAAGTAGTCCTGTATTGCTCAAACAAATGGTTATCTGCCTGTCATATTTGATGAACAGTGTGTATTTAACTGCAACCATCTGAGCCAATTACATTGAGGAAAATCCTCAAATGTATTTGTGCATTAGCTGCTTATTGATTACCAAAATGATAGAGATTTCTCATTAAATAGAGGGTCTGTTCAGTGCTTGGCTTGGTTACCAGAGAAACTCCTCTGAAACCAAGAATGGAGAGAGCGATGTGCTGGAGGCTGAGCTATGTGTAGGACTATGACATCCTCCATTGGACTCATCTTAACATAGAATCATAGAATTGTTTAGGTTAGAAAAGACCTTTAAGATCATCTAGTCCAACCATTGACCCTACTCTACCAGGTCTGCCACTAAACCATGTCTCGAAGCACCACATCTATATGACTTTTAAACACATCTGGGGATGGTGACTCAACCACCTCCCTGGGCAGCCTGTTCCAATGTTTGATAACTCTTTCAGTGAAAAGTTTTCTCCTAATGTCCAGCCTAAACCTCCCCTGGTGCAACTTGAACCCGTTTCCTCTTGTCCTGTCGCTAGATACTTGGGAGACCAGCGCCCATCTCACTACAACCTCCTTTCAGGTAGTTGTAGAGAGCAATAAGGTCTCCCCTCAACCTTCTCTTCTCCAGAGTAAACAATCCTAATTCCTTCAGCTGGTCCTCATAAGACATGTTCTCCAGACCCCTCACCAGTTTTTTTCGCCCTTCTTCGTCCTGTCTCAGTTTCACCCAGGAGAGCAAGTAGGGCTTCCTATGTCTTGGAAGAAGAGAGAGGGCCTGGGCACAGAGGGTGAAGCTGCCCTGAGAGTTGCCATGTCCTGTAAACCAGCTGGACTAACTCTGCTCCCACATTGGCACCAGCACCCCTGCATTGAGCTGCCTAGATCTTCTACGGAAAGGCTTTTCCACTCCTGGCTGCTCTCTGGTCAGCGAACAGGCTGGTATTCTGCTATCTTAGATTGCACCTATTTTTTTCTACCCAATAGTGAGGAGTCCCAGCTGGGATGGAGGAGACCCAAAATCAAATCCCTGCTTGGGTATGAACCCTGAGATTATTTTTTTAATACAGAGCAAAGCGTTGGCAACAGGCAAGAGTGACCCAAGCTTGGTGCTTTGCAAATTCATGTAGATTTGGAGATGTCTTGGGCTTGCCCAGGTTGTTTTGCTGGTGCTTCCTCTGCTTATCTCATAGAAAATAAGAAGAATTTGTTAGATTTGATCTTGTGTGGTGAAAATACAGCTCATTTTTCATTACAGCAAATTTCTGTTTCCTGGCCAACCTGGTCACCATGCCTTGCAGTTATTCAAAGCAGTCTGTGGAAAAGTAAGGATCCCTGAGGAGGCACCTAAATACAAACCTCCAGGATGGCAGAAGAGGAATAGACCCTGTAACATTCATATGCTGCCATTCCAGCTTGCTGTGTAAACACAGCATCTCTTTTTCCCTTCCCTCCCCGGCCACACACCAGGCTGGCAGGTACTCTAAGAGGGGAAATTACTGTGTTGCTATGATGTCTCAGGGCTATTGGCTAAAAGCATCAATCCCTGCCCCATTACAGTAAATAAGGGAGTGTTTCATCATCTTGGAAATGGTTCTTCTTTGCTTTCAAGTGCTTTAAGAGATTTAAACCCACACCTTTCTCTCCTTCAGGTGAGGGCAATTTCAGCAGCTTTGGGGTCAGCTGCCGTCATTCTTTCTGGCTGTTTCTTTGTATAAAATATTCCTGGGCTCAAAAAAATGGGGGCTGCTGGTCAAGGTTGGGGTTTGCATTGTGCCAACATACTCCTTTAAAGGTCAGGCCTAAAGGTCACTCTGAACTTCTTGTCTGAGATCTTTCTATCACCTCTTGAGGTCCCAAACTCTCTAGCTTAGATGAGGAACTTAAATTTTAGCCAGTGGAATTACTTGGAGTGATTCAGTGCAACAGTGATGGTGTGACGGCACCCAGAGAGCATGCTCACTGCCTGCCCAGCACCTTCTCTCCTCTTTGCAGAGAATTAAGTTGTGTGAAGTGCAGAGCAGCCCTGAAGAAGAGAGCACGAGCGCTTGACCCTGCCCTTCCCGATACAAAGCACTAATACAATGCAGAGCATCCCTGTCCCACAGTTAGGCACTGGTCAAAGGGGCCCAGTTCCCTCATGTCCTAAATGTGACCCTGAACCCTGGGCAAAATGGAGCTGAAACCTGCTCTTCTTCCATCCTTTTGTGCACAAAGCCAGGCTAGGCAGATAATGGATCAGGAGCAGCCCTAAGGAGAGGGACTTGGGGGTGTTGGTGGATCAGAAGCTCAACATGAGCTGGCAATGTGCACTGGCAGCCCAGAAAGCCAACTGCATCCGGGGCTGCATCAAAAGAAGCGTGGCCAGCAGTCCAAGGGAGGGGATTCTGCCCCTCTGCTCTGCTCTCATGAGATCCCACCTGGAATACTGTGTCCAGCTCTGGAACCCCCAACATAAGAAGGACATGGACCTGTTGGAGCAGGTCCAGAGGAGAGCCAAAAAGATGATCAGAGGGCTGGAGCCCCTCTGCTATGAGGACAGGCTGAGAGCATTGGGGTTGTTCAGCCTGGAGACGAGAAGGCTCCAGGGAGACCTTATAGCAGCCTTCCCATATCTGAAAGGGGCCTACAAGAAACCTGGGGAGGGACTTTTTACAAGGGCATGTAGTGATAGGACGAAGGGTAATGGCTTCAAACTAGATTAGATCTCAGGAAGAAATTTTTCACTGTGAGGGTGGTGAGACAGGTTGCCCAGGGAAGTTGTGCAGGCCCCATCCCTGGAAGCGTTCAAGGCCAGGTTGGACGGGGCTTTGAGCAACCAGGTCTAGTGGGAGGTGTCCTTGCCCATGGCAGTGGTGTTGGAACTAGATGATCTTTATGGTCCCTTCCAACCTAAACCATTCTATCATTCTACGAAGATTAACTGCACCAATGGGTTCTGGGGGAAATGAAGTATTTGCTAAAAATAACCCCAAGCTGTCCCATGTTTGTTCACTGATGCTCATGCTCTTTTCTTAGGAAAGAAGCCACAGTTATTATTGCTCACCCTTGGGAGGTCTGAGACCTGATTCTCTTTGTTGAACAGCCAAGACTCTGCCAGTGTCTGTTTCTGCACCATATGTTGATGCCATCTTACCCCTCTTTCTCTCTCACAACTGCTGGCATGTGTATGTAGTGTGGAGCATACATACACTGCATATATCATAGTGTAGAGCACCCCTCTGTCCCCCTCGCATCCTCCTTGCTGCAAAGCATCACACCCGGCCTTGCTGCGGCGGGTACCAATGCTGTTTCCCACAGGTATTTGGACACGATGGAACGAGCCCTGGCTGCAGGAGAACTGGTTTTGATTGAAAACCTGGATGAATCTGTGGATCCAGTTTTGGGGCCGTTACTGGGGCGAGAAACAATCAAGAAAGGAAGGTGAGCTTCGGGGAGGTTTCATAGCATGTGGGAATGGGTTCTTGCTGCAGTTGTGCTTTCTGTTCCTGACCTCAAATTGTGGGTGTTCATATACAGCAGCACTAACATACTGCCTACAGAAGCGAGGACATTCTACATCAGGCAGTCACAGGTAATTCAGTCATAGGATGGCTTTGAAATAAACCTAGATTTTTCATTTTGTTGGACAGTGTCATTCAGACCTCACGTAAGAGAGACACCTGTAATTCTCCTTTTGTATAGTGACCTTGGTGTCTGTAATTGGCTATCGTGACACTGAATTATTACCAAAATAGCTATTGCTGTTGTGAAGAAAAAGTAACCTTGGGTTTTAGCAAACACTGTGCACCGCTTAGGGATACAGCTGCAGGTTTAAGCACTAAGAATATATAAGTGTTTCTTAATGAGTTCTTCATGGCAGCTGCTGGTCACCCTCGGGCTGAGAGGAGGTCAGCGAGAGGGGCAGCAGGGGAGTTCACTTTTTCCTTCTTTCTGCATGTAAAGTAAAATAAGCACATTTTTAGCGTGTGCTCAAATAATGGCAACTAATCAAACCCTGTGCTCAGCACTGAACTTGATTCAGGGACTCTTTTGATGTTGTTTTGTTGGCTTTTGCAGAGTGGAGTCGTCAGCCTTTAGAAGGATGTGGGTTGTTCTGGCTTTTAAAAGTCTCTGCCACCAGTAGCTCCTCTGCTCAGAGGAGCCTGGCGTGGGCTGACCTCTGTGCCTTGCAGTGTCATCCTGCTTTTGGCTTCCTGCAGTAAATAACAAAAGGCCTCTTAAGCTCTGCTGTTCACATTCCTGAAGTTCCCTGAGGATCGTTTCCTTACTTGCCTAAAACATCCTAGGACAACGTAAACTGCTGGGGAAAGCAGGCTGTCTGGAAAGTTTGCAGGGGGAAACACCCTGAGAAAGATGCCTGGTTGTGGGTTCAGCTGTAGGACGGAGGGGAATGATCATTTCAGAGGGAATGACGGTCCCAGGTGAAGGGGATAGAAATGTTTGAAAGTAGAGATGGAGGTACAGCAGAGGTGGCATGACTCCGGAGCACCCCTCCAGTGGAAAAACTCAGTCATCCCCTTTTTGGACTATATGTCTCTGCTCTCAAAACTCCCTGTGAGATTGCATATTTCCTAAGAAAGGGAAAATAAGTCATAAATCAAATAAAAAGTCCGTTGGTTTGGTGTTTTCCAGGACATGAGCCCAGACCCCACAGATGCTTGTAGTCCCAGAGCAAGAAGGTTTTCCTGAAGTCGGGGCTCTCAGCAATATTTCTGGGAGCTGCTGTTTGACTGGAAAGTGTATTAAAATGCCCATGTTCCTGTAACAGTCCAGCTGCATCCCTGAAAGCATTTCCAGTTTCTCTTTTCCTCTGGTTCCCATGGGCTTTGTTAAACTTGGGTTCAGAGTATGGTGATTCCTGGGGTCTCCGTAAGTTTTAGACTTGCTGTCAGAAATGCAGACCAGGAGAAAACAGGGTTTTCCAGAGTGGTGTTACCTCCCAGGAGTGGCAGCCAGCTGCTCTGCAAACCTGGTTCACCGTTCAAGCTCAGTGCAACCACAGAGTTGGTCTGATCTGAGCCAACAGACTAGGCAATTTTAGCTGTGGCTAATTAAAATCTCAGTGCTGAGAGGCACTCTGTGTAACACCAACTTTAGGGAGAATACAGCCTCTGTAAAAAGCAAAGGTGGGTTCATGGTTGAACCAGCCCTCTTGCTGCTAGAAACTGTGAGCCTTCTCAAATAGGATCCAAAATTCAGGGGCAACGATCTGGGGTTTTTATCCTACATCAGAACTGATTCAGGTGGGCTACAAAGATGATCAGGGGACGGGACCATCTCTCTCATGAGGAAAGGCTGAGAGACCTGGGTCTGTTTAGCCCGGAGAAGAGAAGACTGAGAGAGGATCTCATCAATGCTTATCAATATCTAAAGGGCAGGTGGCAAGAGGATGGAGCCAGACTATTTTCAGTAGTGCCCAGCAACAGGACAAGGGGCAATGAGCACAAACTGGAACACAGGAAATTCCATCTCAACATGAGGAAGAACTTCTTTCCTTTGAGGGTCTCAGAGCACTGGAAGAGGCTGCCCAGAGAGGTGGTGGAGTCTCCTTCTCCGGAGATATTCAAAACCCGCCTGGACATGTTCCGGTCCAACCTGCTCTAGGTGACCCTGCTTTGGCAGGGGGGTTGGACTAGATGATATCCAGAGGTCCCTTTCAACCCCAACCATTCTGTGATTCTGTGATTGTGTGTCCAATTTTAAATACTTTTGCTTTAATAGTGATTTCTGTGTGAAGAGTGCAAAGTCCCATGCTGGTAGATGCTATTGACTGATACCACCATTTGTCTTTGGGTGAAGCGTCCTGGAAAAGATGTGCACTCGTGCTCTTTTTGCTCTAATTTCAGGTGCATTAAGATCGGGGACAAGGAGTGTGACTTCAACCCCACTTTCCGTCTCATCCTCCACACAAAGCTGGCAAACCCCCATTTCCAACCCGAGCTGCAGGCGCAGTGCACCCTCATCAACTTCACCGTCACACGAGATGGCTTGGAGGACCAGCTGCTGGCGGCAGTGGTTAACATGGAGAGGCCTGACTTGGAAGAACTCAAGGTCAGTAGCTGGGAGTTTACACTGGGAGCAAGTATAAATAATAATAATAACAACATTAATAACAATTACTATTATTATTATTATTGGATTTTTTGTTGTTATTGTGGTTTAAAAGAAATAACATTTCATGTGCAAGGTTGCAGACATTGCTGAGCTCATTGTAAAATCAGGAGAATTCCCTTGAATGACAAACATTGGGGAATTTTTCTCTTCACTTTTTTATTTTCTTGGTCTTTTGGGAACACTTAAACTGCTATTTCAAGGTTTTTCTCCCAAAATTTGGGTAAGAATCTCTTTTCCAACTCCTCTGGGAAATGGAAACTGAGATTCTCATTATTCAGGTTTTTCTGGACTTCACAGATTTAATTTTGGAGGTAGGATTAATCTAAGTTAATTTTAGGTGTTTATGGTATAAGATTCCCACTGTAAATATTTTGAGGCTGGTAATGAAATGTTTCTGTTCTGATTTTTCCTCCCATTTGCCAAAACATTCTCTGTCTCTCTCTTTTTTAATAAATATGGTTTCAGTTTCAAGATAGTTTTTAGAAGAAAATCCTTTGTTCTAATGGCATATTTAACAATGTAATGAATATGTATAATACTAAATATTTACTGAGAGTGGGAACAGATTTACTGCACATGTTCAGTCAGGCCAGGCCAGTTTTGTAATAATCTTTTCATTTAATGAGGTTCTGAAGTATGTTAGCTGTGCAGCCTTAATGCCGGTTTTAACCAGGCTCATGTGCTAACGAGCCAAAAGACGGCATCGAAAATACATACTGAAGTAATTTAATGTGTGAGCCATGGCTGTGTTGCTGGGACTGCGAGAGACCAAAGCCCCTTGATTGGCACCCCCGGCACGCGCTCAGCTCCAGGTCACAAATGCTGCCACCGGCCCCTTTCCTGCATGGATTGTCACTCAGGGAGCTTGGGGGGGTGACCGCCCCTAGCAGAGCAGAGTCATTAGCTGCCCTTATGTCACGGACCATTCCTGTTAGCCTTGGCAGCGCCACCGTTAATGGTTGCTGTCATAATAAGAAAGAAAGATTCGATATACAAATCGACAATTAGGCTCTGAAAATTAATAGCTCACAATCGGCAGCACTTCCCTCCCGTGCTGTAAGAGAGCTGCGCATTAGAAAAGAGTGAAAGTTTTATGAATTAGGGGTTGCATCTTTTGAAGTCTCTGCTTCTTCAGGGCAGTCATGTTGTGGAAGGAGGAGGTTGGGCACCCCCGGGCCGTGTCTTGCCACCAGCTGGGGGGTATGGGGCTGTAGGCTTGCTCCAGAAAGCACTAAGCAGATACAGATTGGTGTGGGATGTAATTTTATTTTCCTTTAAGACTATTGAAGGCTTTTTTCTCTCTATCACGACAGCAAGATAATACCAAAGGCCACTACCTCTCCTCTCCCTCTCATCTACTTCATTCCTGCTGCCCCAGCTGATATCAGGGAGGAGAAAAGCGGCATGGTATTCGTGATGGTATTCCGCTGGATGGGGAACAGTCAGTCAGAGAAATCACTTCCCTGCTGGGATAAAAGCAAAGACTTGTCTCCTTAGACATGAGGAGGGGTACTGGCAACGGCTGCAGGTGTGGACGACTGCAGCCCCGGGGCTCCGTGCTTTCTTCTGCCCCTCTCTTTACTGATGTGGAAAAAGCCACTAGGGCTGTTGTCTGATAGCTGGGGGGAGCTCCTCGAAGACACAGATTTGAATCTTGGATTCCCCAAAGGAGAGGCCACTTCTCTAGGTGTGTTTTAATCCATCCTCTCTGCACAATAGTTATTGAGCTCAAAATGTTGTTATGGGCAAAGATGGAGCGCACCTTTTATGTGGAGCCCAGAATTTATTGTTAATAACCTAATCAAAATTCATCAAACAGCTATTATTAATCCAATTATGATATCACTAACATTTTTCAAATGTTTTCTCAACACAGTCTGTTTCCATAATCTTTTTCTTCATTGCTTCCCAGTTACTCAGTTTTTCTATTCCTTCTTATCTTTGAAGCTCTCTCTATCTGATTCACAGGACTGCACTCCTGTTACCATGGGTGTTCAGAGCCTGCGACCACAATTGCACTCTACCATGGTTTGGTTTTAGAGACAGATCAACCTGTCCAGAACAACTACTTGCTCTGACTCTAAATTAAAGCCGCGCTAAAGCAGGTTAAGGCAGTCGTGACCTGGTTGTGAGACAATCCCAGCACAGAGAAGCTGAAACCAGTTTAGGCCAAGGCAAGCAAAGCCAAGTCCTGAGACCTTCCCTCTCGGGTCAGTACAAACCCTCTGACCTTTAATCAGTCTCACTTGCAATTTCCTTTTGCAAGGATGACTGTGGTCCATGCGCTGGTGGTGCTGCCTGTGGTCCACGTAGTCTTACCAGGGCTGGTTTCAACCATCTCTCATCTTCACCAGTCTTCACTGTTTGGATTGAAATGTCTCAAATGGCATTTGCCTCAAACTCATTTTCTGTTTAGTATTGAGAACAGCCTTAGGAAGAATATTATGGCAGCTGCGTGCCAAGCTATAGGTGGATAAGCCGTGAGTTAGGGTCCTGCCTTGCTGAGTCAGTAGGTAAAGCGTGCGTGAAAGTCCCCGCACATTTGGGCTGTATTGGACAGTGTTGAGGTTCTTCAGGAAAGAAGGTGCTGTGCAGGAGTGAATTGAAAATACAGGGATTTTTTTTTTTTTCTTTTTTTTTTTTCCTCTGGTTTGTGATGTTAAAATAATACAATGAAACTGGCAGAAAGGATGAGGAGAGGAAGGTGGCTACTGTGGCTGAGCTAGGAAGGGGCTGGCAGTGAATCCTGCAAAACTGGCCTGTACCTTTGGGAGACTTTTTTTCATGGAACAAAATTTTGAAGGCTCGCAGAGTAACCTGCTTCCCCGAAGTAACCCTATTAAATATCAACTGTGAAATAACAGATAATGAGCTCCACTGCAGAAATAAGAAATGATGACCTTGCTACTGCTGAAAACAATAGCATGATAAAGCTGCAACAGATGCGGGCTATTGTGGGAAATACAGCATCGTATACACTTCTAAGGGTGTGTTTCAGCAATTGCATGGTGATTACAAGCTATTGGAGCAAAAATCACACACATCCTCATTAATAACTTCAGGGCTTACAGTCCATAGTCTGGAATAATAGCTTGTAAAATGTCATTTTTCAAGGCATGCTATGCTTGAATGACAGGAATGCACAAAATTAGCCATGTTAGTTTTCTGTTTCAGGACTTGTAAAATATTTAGTATCACAGGCAAACTGCTGTGTGTAATGCCTACAGAACAGGCCTGTTTTTAAAAACAGCCATTTATAGCTGAAATACCAATAAAAGGCATGCTTCAGTACACACTCTGCTGAATACTTGGATTGACATTAACATAGAATGAGTGTGTGTGCAGCAAGTATGTGAAATTTCAGCCCAAATATTGAAAGATGACTTATTAATGGAAGAGTTAGTTAATCTGCTTGAAAACCTCTGACAACAGAGTAAATACTGTTGGCTCCCTTTTGTGTTGTGGGATTGGAAGATACATGGGGTCACATTTCCCATTTCTGGGGCTCTTCCAGACCTTGTAGGTGGTTGGAAGGTGTGGGTATGTTTTCCAAAATCTGTCTTTGGAGCATTAAATCACTCGGCTTATGACACCAAATCTGTCATGTGCCAGTCGTCATGGCCCAGAACTTGTCTCAATTCCACATGTACCATGTCTGCTACTTCATGGAGCTGGCTATTTTTTGCAGGGATATAAAACACTCTTTGGCAAGTTGCTTGAATTTCTTGGATGTGCCACTGAAATACACACTGAGGATTTAAAACTGTGTGTCACACAGTAGTGGTTTACGTACCAGGGTGTTAGCAATTGACTTCGTTTATGTAGAGAATAGTCACCAGGCTTTTCTCTTAGCAGCATCCAAATCAGATGCACAGCTTTCCCCCAGGATGTTTTCTGTGATAACGCTAAAAATAGGCGTTCACAATAGGACCATATGGTGGAATAACATAATATACCTGAAATCCAGGAAAGATGCCATTTCCCCGAGCAAACACATAGAATAGGGCAATCACATTTCATGGGAGAAAGCCTGTTCTGGAGGATCGGTTCAAAAAGGAGCCAGATGAGAATCTTTGTTTCCACCACGAGCAGCATTAATGATTGGTATTTCTGCAGAAGAGAGGAAAATGGAACAAGTGTCTGGGGAGAACGGAGCGGGCATTTCACATAAATTGGAAGAATTTGCACTGTAATTCGGAAGATCTGACCTTGAGGCTGGTCTGTATCTGCTTGGCTATCTTTTTGCTGAGTTTGCAAATCCTTTGGCAGGGGGACTTTGTCTTTGCATCTACAACTTCTAGCACAGTAAGTCACTGGTTCCCAGTGAGATCTCGAGGCCAGAATACAAACAGGAGCAGCAATCTAGTGAAGCTGTGACTTTTCCCTTCACCCTGATCCTGAGATGTGTTGTGTTTATCTCTGGACCCATGTGACTTTGCTGTTGTTTTTGCCATGTTTTATCCCCGTGGTTCTCACTGGTGGTGTGACTGGTGTTGGTGTGTAGTGGTAAGTGCAGAGGTTCACCAGGAGGGGTGAGAAGCAGCAGGGACTATCCAGGCTGATGTGAGCCCCATAAATAGATATTTCTAAGATGGAGATGCAGGATATGCATTTCAGATGGGGGATGAAGGTCTTTTCCTCGTGATTAATTTCTAGCATTTTAGTACATTCCTAGTGAAAGGGCTGATTTCTCCTGGTGATTTCTGTGCTGTTCAAGGTTTCTCTGAGTTGATGGCTTGTTGGATATGGACTGATCCCCAAAGCTCTGCCCATGCCTAGGAGTCGCAGAGAGCAGGAGTAAGCAATATTGGACTATGGCAATTGTCAATTAGAAGCCTGTTCCCATGTTAAGGTTGTTAATCCTTACTTTACGATGTGTTTTGTGGCTAAAACTTTCTGAATTTATTATTTGCAGTCAGATCTCACAAAGCAACAAAATGGATACAAAATCACCTTGAAAACATTAGAGGACAACTTGCTCTCTCGGCTGTCATCAGCATCTGGGAACTTCTTTGGAGACACAGCACTGGTGGAGAACCTGGAGATCACTAAACAGACAGCTGCAGAAATTGAAGAAAAGGTACAAAGACAGTAATAGCCTAGAGAAAAGCATGTGTGTGATGTTATCTTTAAGGATTTCTGGGTGGAACTTCTTTACTCTGCCCATCTCTGGCCCTTCTGCTGAGTAGAGAATAGAAAGTGGTATAAATTGAAATGCTCTCCATTCTGGACAGCTTCAGGCTATTTAGTTCTTTGGAACATTTGTATGTTAAATTGCCTATTTAATACCAAGAGAAAACATCAGTGCCTGATGTAAAAACAATAAAATTTACACACTGTATCAAGGCAGCTTTAAACTGTTCGGGCGTAATCCTGAATATATCACACTTTCTCAATTAAACTGGATTTTAGTACTGACCAGGGACTGGGATTTGTTGAGTTTGTGATCTTGTGTAAATCTGCAAGAAATTGGGTATTTCATATCTTTCCATTCCTTAGAGTATAAATCAGCATTTGTATTAGCTGTGCATTGTCAGCATTGCTACCTACGTAGTTCACCTTTCTGACTAGATGGTGTAAGTTAAATGCACAGCAGTTTCCCCTGCCACTGAGGGAACTTGAGAAGTGTGGTTGTCATGCTAGGATTGCGACAGGACTCGAGCATGGCCATTCTCAGCTGCTTTGCTCCACAGTCCTCCCATCTTCACAGCCCATGCTTGTCCTCCTCCAGCCCACTGGCCCGAGCTGCCTGGATCAGTTACCCACAGGCTGGGGTCAGGCTGGAACTGCCTCTCGCTTCCCAGCGCTGTAGCCCCAGTGACCAAGGAACTAAGTGATCCTCCATATTAAAAATTGGAATTATTTCTGCTAGCTGTT
The DNA here is from genome assembly GCA_013397275.1 of Burhinus bistriatus. NCBI lineage: Eukaryota > Metazoa > Chordata > Aves > Charadriiformes > Burhinidae > Burhinus > Burhinus bistriatus. Next base: position 36,365 of record VYXH01012428.1, on the reverse strand, counting down.
CATGGTACATCAGATGCATTCAGCTCCCTAAGGAGCGTTTGTTTGAATCCCCAAAGGGGATGTTGAAGCAATGTTTTGACCTGGCAAGCCTGGCATCTACCTCTTGAAGTAGGTGTTCCTGAAGTGCTTCAATTTCTAAACAAGTTGTGGTTGTAAAGCTGGTCACTGCCGTCTCTGTGGCAACAAGGATGAATTTTGGAGTTTGCAGCTGGTTTTTATGGGTTTGGTACCCACAAGCTGTCTCAGGGCCCCATTAGAGGTCCGCTTTTCAAGACAACCCTTAATCTGTTCTTGGTCTGTCTACCCAAAGAAAAACATTCAGCCAACATTTTCCTCTCTGTGGAAGTCCTCCCTGCTCTATGTATGGAAAGCAACTGTCTTCCCCACCTCTTCCTTTTATCCTACTAGATTTATTGATAATTTTGGGGATGGAATATCTAAAAGTTAGTTGCCTAATTCTAAGGCAGACTGTGGGCTCCCTTTATAGTCAGTGGAGAGACATAGGTGCTGCCAGAAGGAGGACTCATCTGATGTAGACAGGTGATTCAAGGCGCATGCAGATGCTTGCTTCTGCAGTGGATGTTGAAGCTGCTCTTTGGGGACTCAGATATTACAGTTCCTCGTTGCTCGTGGGGATGTGCAAACAGGCTAAAACCGCAGATCCCAACGTGTGTTGGTTGCATGCAACAGGTTAAGGCTCAGTCTCTGCTTGATTGGGAAGATTTGATGTGCCCCAGCCAGATATGCTCACACCAGCTCAGGTCACGGCAGAGGGAGACCCCGTGGCATGCGTTTCTGTGTCATGCCCTGCTGGTTTGTACAACACGCGCTGAGCCCTTTTCTGCCGCGTCCCCATTGCATGGTTTGCTGAGCTAGCTGGATTAGCACTGGCTGGGCAGCATGGAACTGTGTTGCAAGACACTGAACATAGCCAGAGCCTAAAATAATCCCCAAGAGGCTCGAGGATGTCACTTTATGCTGCTGATGTGAAATGAAAGAATGAACAGGACTGAGACAATAATGAGGTGAGTGTCTGCCAAAAGGATTTTCATCATGGCTGTCACAGCAGCTATGCAGACACCTGGCCAGCAAGGTAGGGGTGTGTTAAATGCTGGTGAGGAAAGGCAGCGAATAGCTGCTATAAATTAGCAGTTTTCAGCCTTAGGGGAAGCTGCTTGGAGAGCAGCACTAAGTGTTCAGCCCTGTGTTATTAATGACCTGCACAGGAGGGGGGCAATTAGCAGGATAAGCAATTCCAGATAGTGAAGAGCAAGGATCCTAGTAAGAAGCCTGGAGGGGGCTCAGGAAAACAGAGGATGGGACAACAGGGTGGTAAATGCAGGTAAATGGCGAATATGCCAAAGGGAGGGGATGCAGGGAGCGGGTGGCCCAAGCCTGGCTGCACCATGGTTCGGAGGGCAGAGGCCGGTCCCCACAGTGGTTGCATGTGGATTTCCCAGTGCTTGGCCTGGCATCTTTGCGGCAGATGTCAGCCCTCCCCTGGGCTCAATTCACAAAGATGTTTTCCCAGTAATTTTGTTCTGTGTTTTCCTCCCAGGTCCAGGAGTCTAAGGTGACAGAAACCAAGATTAACAAGGCCAGAGAGCACTACAGACCCGCCGCCGCGCGGGCCTCTCTGCTGTACTTCACCATGAACGACCTCCATGCCATCCATCCCATGTACCAGTTCTCTCTGAAGGTACCGTCCCCATGAGCCGCAGGGAGGCAGTGCCGCTGCTTCTCTGTCTTACTGAGGTTCAAAGTCATCGTCTTGGGCCTCTTGGGGCTATTTGAACTCCCAGACAAAAAGGTGATCTAACCTAAACCATTCAGCTGATTTGGTTTTGTGGAAAAGTGTCCTGCAATTTATTTCTTTATATGTCTACTTAACATACATGACTCTTAAATAGTGTTGCAATAGTGTTTAGCACTCATTGGGGAAAGATGTGTCCAAAAGTCGCTGCAAACACTGAGCAGAGCACGTTCATCACTGCCCTCAGTGGAAGGAGCAGAGCTGCAGCAGCACCTGCAAAGATCCAGGGAGGAGCGGTCTGCATGCCAAAAGAAAAGGTCCCTCCATATCGAGTAATGAGTGTCGGCCAGGGTCCCTACTCGGCTCTGAATTTGCCAGTCAGTCCGCTGCAGGTGGCCAGATTGGGATCAGGTTGGATGAGCCTTAAGAAGCTTTTCGTTTGTTTGCTTGGTTTCTGTCTGAGCAGTTGAAGCCTGGTGGAAAGGCACAGTCTTAGCATTGCATTAATGTCCTTTATTACTAAAAATCCAGGAAGTTTCTTTGTAAAGCAGAACCTTACAAGCCATTTGTTCTTTCTTCCATATTCACAAACTTGGCCTCACAGAACAAGATGAGCAATGGATTTAAAAGATATCACATGGGGAAAGAGCCAACAAAGTACTTTTTTCTATGTATCATATATTTATGCACAGAGATTTTGCACAACATTTGGAGTCACTTGCTCCATCAGTTGATCTTTTCTTTATATTTACATTGGTTCTGTATCTGTGATGTCATCAGGGTCATAATGCCTGTGCAGATATTCATAAGTTAACAGGAATTGCCGCAGCCTTTAACAATTATCCAAGACCTTAACAATTATCCAAGATCCGATGTTGAAACAGTCCTGACTTCCCAAATGACACAGTATTAAATCAACGCATCACTCTCTAAACACAGTCCGGTCCCACTGAGACCATATCACCAGGGATTTATTGCCACCTTCTGTACAAAAGGCAAGTCATTCCTACTTCCAACTCTACAGCACAGGAAGGGTCCCAAGCAGCTGGGCTTCTGAGAGCTTGGATGCTTCCTACGTTACAGTTACAAAAGCCTTCCAGGCAGTCAACAGCATGGTGTGAAATCTGACTTTGGGTGTCTGTGTATGGTTGGTGTGAAGGAATAGGTAGTATGTGCATGACTTGAATGTTCACCTCCTTTTGCCATGGGCCTGCACACATGCTTATCTACAGTCTGGAGGAGTCATCTGAAGGGCTGTGTTTTTGCTCTTCTCACAATGTTGTTTTGACATCAAGACAGACAAGCAAGCCTACAGCCTAAAATGTCCTTAGACTAGAAGTCCAGATGGGATTTATGGGTGTGTTATCACCTTGCGGTGTGGCCGCTAGCAGTCTCAGCTACAGGCATGCTCATGATGGCAGTATGAACACCCCAATGGGGACCATGCTGGGAGGGAGACCTCTTCGTGCCCTGTGCTCCTAAAATAAATGTATAAGAGACATAACCAAAGGGTCTGTGCTCCAAAGGCATTGCTACTTTTCTGTCTTTTCTAAATAGACTACCCTTCCCTGCATAGCAAGTGTAGCTCTGTAGTACGTGGACATGTTATATGGAGAACTAGGAATGATGTCCCTCCTTTGAAGAACATTCCCACCTGGAGCGGTTCTCACCAGAACACCTGGAGAACACTTCCAACATGACAGATTGATTTCAATGTAATTATTACTGCTCAGAATGATGGGGCTGAACCTTCCCACTTGCCATGTGGCAGCAGAGCTCAGTGGGAAGCCATAGCTTTTGTGAGAATGAGAGCACGGCCATGTTTTCCAAGTTTCTTGACTATCTTTGAGACACCAGTGCTTCTATTTATGGCGGGTGTCAATAGACTGAGACTCCACTTGCCACAATGGAGGAGCAAGATCTTTAGAATGAAATATATGACCAGTAGTGGATTCATAGTTCATCTCTTTGGTTGATGTTTAGGCATCACTTAATCAGTTGTTTTGTGTTCCTTGACAGGAAGGAAGTGGGGTTTCTTTCAAGCCATCCCCTCTATCTTTGAAGTGGCTTAGGCAGGGGTCCCCTCTTTCTCTGCTCTGCATGTGCTGCCCAAGACACTGGGCAAGTCTTGGTCCCTGAGCACCTTCTAAGGACCTGCTGCACTAAAAATGAAAGTGCAGACAATCCCTTGCCTTGGCAGAGTAGTCTCATTAGGTCTGACCAGTACAGACCCAAGGGCCTTTCGAGGTATTTATTGAAGAGTTCTGGTTTTAATATTTTAATAAATAGAAGACCTTTTTTTATCACAGAAGAAAGGTATTTGAGGGGATAGAGGGTTAAATGAGATGGCATCCTGGTCTAGAGCTTCTTCCAAACGATTTCTTACCTTGACAAGTGACCTGGAAAAAGTAGTCAAGAAGAGAATACAACATTTTGAGCCTTATCCACAAAGAAGCTTTTCTTTTTTTTGATATTTACGACTCATATGTTGAAATAATTTTACCAGGAAAATGTACAGAATATCTTTTGTGCAAGGGTGCCCTTTGAAAGATTCATTCCTTACACATACATAATAGATACAAGAGTTTCTGAGGTTTCACCTTTAATTTATGTCTTCTGTATTTTGTTTGTTTTATGTTTTCCGGTTAACATTAGCAATGTGTATAAATACATAAAAAATTATTGGGTGAAATGTTTTTATCTAATAAATTTTGATGACAGATCATAAAACATTGTGTAAAGATGCACAGAGATGATTTTAAAATACTTACCACACAGCTAGAAGCCCATTATAAATTGGAGCACACAAGATTTGTATGCTACTCTGCAGCATGTTTTAACACAATTTAAAGAAGTGTTAAGCAGGAAAATGCATTCTGCAATTATTTAATAATGCAGTAGGTATCAGTGGTACTTTAATTTGTTGAAGTATTGTTTTTCCTTTGTAGAACCCTAAAGATAATGCTGCCAACACAGTCGTGCCTCATCCAGTTGATGCTATTAATTTGTATTGGCCTGGTTATTTCCTGTTAGCTGGGTCCCGGTGCATGGAGCCTTTGCATTGCTAATCACGACCTAGGCTTTTTTTTCTTTTTTTTGGACGGCTCTGAAAGTTTTTTGTCTTTTCTCATTTAGATCAGAAATGTTGTTACAAGACTCCTTGGTATCTTATATAAGAGCATCATTCTCGATGCATGCATCCATCTCCAAGGGGACTTTACTGACTGGTTAATCCCACTTCCACGAGATGTAATCCCTATGAGACAACACCTTTAGTCAGAGAAATGTTTCCGGTATCTATTGTGGCTTAATTTAGTCAGCCTGTCTCTGCGCTACTTTCTCAAGCCCAAGAGAGAGCAATGTCACAGGGAATGTCATCATTGCCTGGCTGTATGTTCCTGAAAAAGCAGCTGAAGGCAGGTAGAGGGTCTGGTCTCTCTCTCTTGTCCCCCTGCCTCCTGGAGCTGGTGGGCCACACTGCTGGGCAGATGGGGATGCTTCGTTTGTGGCTCTAGAGGTAAAGTATCTGAGTTGGCTTCACTTATTGCGACACTTCAGGTGAGACCCAGGAGCATGCAAAGAGCATCTAGAAACCACCGGTGTCCTTCTGTGTCTCCCCACCCAGGCGTTCAGCATGGTGTTTCAGAAAGCCATTGAGAGGGCAGCTCCAGATGAGAACCTGGCAGTGCGCGTGCTGAACCTCATTGACAGCATTACCTTCTCCACGTTCCAGTACACAACCCGGGGCCTGTTTGAGTGTGATAAATTGACCTACACCACTCAAGTTACCTTCCAGGTAAACATCACCATTTTGTGCAGTGTGGATGCAGACAAAGATACTGGCACACAGAGAAAGCTCACTGTCACAGCCGTGGCCTTCAGCATCAAGGCAGCAAATGCAAGGGCTGGGAAACTGATTTTCTTCTCTGCCTCTCTTGCTGATAAGGGTCATAGATGCTGTGTTTGATTTGCGTTATGCTGACAGACGGTTGTTTGAGAGAGTAATACCTGCTTGCAGGACCTGGAAAAAAAGAAAAGAGCAAAGCAAGTTGGTCTTTAAGGCTTACTGGTTTTATCCAAAAGAAATGCATGCTACATAGCGGCTGTCTTTTGTCTAGTATGTTAGTATAATTTTTAGTCTATGATCTGAGCAAGGAGACCTTTGTATATCCCTATGCTGAAATCAAATTCAATCAATAAATAGTGCTTGGCATGATGTTGCAAAGTGGTTATTAAGTTTGTGCAGTGAATGACTGTGTAAATGCCCTGATATGTAGAATGCAGATATGAACCAGGTTTGAAATGCTCAAACACCGTGCAGGTCTAGTTAACCTTGATCCAGTGATTGCCATGATTTTTTTAAAATCTACATAAGAAAATATTGTGTGTAAAAGGGAAAGTAAATATACATGTATACACACATATATATACATATATTAAAAATGGACTCTAACAATGTGTTTAGTTAATAAATTGTCTGTGTGTAAAAAGTCAGCTTATATTTTACAATGTCAGCCTTATTTCTGACCCAAAGAATACCTAACATTTCTAATATATATCTCTAAGTAAAGTATTTAAGTAGCACACATTGTGCTTGCAACTACATTAAGCATTAAAAACAGTTAATGGGTCACTTGAAGCTGTTGGGAAAAACCAGCGCTCACAGTTTCAGTGTGTGGAGGCAGTTGAGTGATGAGGCACAGGGTTCTCCCATAATAAAAAAGCAGTTGGCTCCTGAACTGAGTGCCTCATTACCATCACTGGTGGAGGAGATGCCAGGCACACTTCAGATGCCATGGTCCAGGAGGCCACAATGAGATACAGTCTAGGATCTGTGACAAGGAAATAATGAACTCACCACTCCAGCACTGCTCTTTTTCCACCCAGAATTGGTGTTTGGGGTTTTGGAGTTTGCCTCTGAGGTTTCAGAAGTCTGGCAGTGCACTTGGAGCGGTGGCTGCAGCTGGGCTCATGAGCATGTACGGCTTTCCAGAATTACCTCAAATGTTGCTCTGGCAGTCTTATTCCCTGTGTTTCTGAAAGCTACCATAGGTGGTGAAAACATCAGTATGGCCCAGGTGCTCTCCAGTGATTGAGACCTCCAGGACCTGCTTATTCTGTTGGTGCATGTACCACAAGTTTCTTGTGTTTGTTTGTTGGTTTTTGTTTTTTTTTTAATTTTATTTTATTGTGGTTTTGTTTGTTTTAAACATTCTCCACTTAGTTTCAAAATGGAACAAGATAGTGAGAGATGGACAGACCTCGGTAGCGTGCCCTCGGGACGCATGCTCTGGTTCCTTTCAAGAAAGTTATCTGTTCTTTAGCTGCAGATATCAAGCCCAGGGATCTGCAGTACGTCCCTCAGCCTCTCTGCTGGCAGGGACTTCTCCTCAGTGTGCTATCTGTGAACCTGGATCACAGTCTTTGCTACATAGTTTGCTACATAGGACCAAATTTTGGTCCTCTTATGTTGTCAATCTCAATACTTGTTCCTGGTCCTCTTTTGGGGAGACCCAGAGCACCTGTATGGTATGTTTCATCACACCCCTCCAACATGGGGCACTGTGTACTTTTTAGCCACGTATTTCACAGCTACGTGAGTTGAATAATTATTCTCCTAGAGTATGTTGCTGCTCTGTGTCCTGGCTGCTCAAGGATATCTTGTTTGTTTGGAATTACAGATACTTCTGATGAGTAACGAAATCAACGTGGTAGAACTGGATTTCCTGCTAAGATATCCAGCACAGACCAGAGTCACAAGCCCTGTGGAGTTCCTGTCTAATCACTCCTGGGGAGGAATCAAGGTACTTGTTTCACCTGAGCGGTGTGAAACCGGCATCCCTTATCTCATCTAAAGGCCTTTCAGTAGCCTTCAGGTTGGTCCTTCTAGCATTTGGTGAACAAAGTACTCACTATGCTTGAGAAGTGGCATGCAAATGCCAGAGAAATGGAGAGTTCTCCAAGTACAAGACCGACCTTGTGGGCTCCTTTTGACTGTACCTCTGATGATCTGTGTGTCCTAGAGAAGGTGATTTTTCCCTCTGAGACTGAGACATCTCTCTCTGTAAGACAGGAATGAGAATATCCTCTGGTTTTTGTGGTTACAGATTGTAAAGGACGTGGAGACCTTCACTGTATTTGGGAAGAGGTGGGAATTTAAGGTAGATAGAGCCATCTGCAGAGATGTGCTGGGGATGGAGTAGTGACAGCTGGCAGCCCTTCAGCAAAAAATACTGTCATGCAAAGAGGAAGTCTAACAGCTGCCATGTGTTTGGAGTGAGAGGTGAGGAAGAGCATCCCAAAGAAATATGAATTAGCCCATCTTTACTCCTGATTATCAACAAATGTGAATTGTGCTGGATTTGAACCTGATTTGGCAGGGTGTGATTTGTTTTCTGGAAGGGGTCAAAATGTTCTTCAAGTCAGGCGTTCTCATTCACACTTTGTTGGATCTGAGATTGTATCTTTTGTTTTATTGTGGCTTCTGATCAATCTCTGGCACCTGCTGTGATTTGAGCATGCTTCCTTTGTGGGACATTTCTCTGGTGCTGTAGTGAAGACATCCTAGTTTCATTGGGATACTTCTCAAATTTTCATCTGGAGCATCGAGTTTTCCCTTTCTCTCCCTTCCACCATGCTACACAGAGAATGCACCTGGTTCCTGGAGGATGACCAGGTAAAATATCTTCATCCAGGCCCAAGACATGTCTGATATTATTTTCCTGTTTGTATTGTTTTGTGGAGCTTTCCAGAGTTTTGCAGGAGCCCTGGCTTATGGTGCCACATGCCTTTCTAGGCAAGCATATGCTAGGCTGTGCTTCACTTGGCAAACGCTGGCTTTTAAGGTAACACGGAGTTAGAGCTCTAAGTTGCAGACTGCAGTTCAGAAGTTAAAGGAAGCTGGTATTTTCTAACCCAGGTCACCCCTAGCGATTTCAAATGGTAGCATGGAAAAATTCATGCCAGGTGTGTCTGCCCTGACCAGGAGTTACCATCGCTATCTCTTCACTGGCAGTGAGGATGGGGCCTCTGCCTCATTCTGCTCACACACATGACCCAGCTCACATTGAAAATGTCACAATCACATTTTCAGCTGTAAAATAAGCTTGGAACGTCTCACTAAACCAGCCCTGTTCATCCTCTAAAAGGCATATTTCCATAATAGGGGAGGAATTTAAGAAGATTCTATACCCTTTCTTTAATCATCTTTTGTTCAGCAGTGGCGTTTTGCTCTTCAGACAGCAGCAGTTTTATTTTTGTTTCTCCTTTGAAGACAAATTAAATGGACAGTTAGTGTCAACACACATAATCAGGGGAACTCAGCTGTCGAGCCCATAAAATACATGCTTTGTAACAGCATATTTTGTCTTTGGGCTGTGCAGTCTATAGAAATTGTAGATGTACAGACATATTATTGCTTGAAATCTCAGGCTTTCTCAACTCTGCTCTGTCCCTGCCCACGTTCAGCATGAGAATATATAGGGTGAATGGTGCGTTTCAGTTCCTCTGGAGTCCTTCTGGGTTGGCCTCCTTCACTGCCTGGGAGAATTCTGCACCGCAAAGCTTCTTTCTACTTCAGTCCTCTAAGTTTCCTCTGCAAGATGAACTTCCTTCAACCAGAGGTTTCAGGATCTGATTCTCATTTTGGAGATCCTGTTACGCATCTTAGGAAATATATTACTCATGTAGTGCCCAAGGATGCTTTTGCTAGTCCTGCCTGCAGGTGGCACATCCTCCAAGCAGACACCTTCTAAAGTTTGCAGCGAGTTTTCTTTGTGAGATAATCCCCTCTTGTACTGTCCAGTTCCATTCAATGTGGGTGAAATGACCTTTCATGTTCCCTGTGTGCTTTGTCATGATTGTTGCAACTGCCTCAGTACTGTGATGAAGTTGATATAGTTGCCAGCTCAGGGTCATAAACATCAGAAGGAACATCAACTCCCAGTTATTGGTTCGTCAAATTTTATTCTTGCATGACTATTTGACATATCCAGGAGAACAGGCATTTCTGTGCGTAGTGTCAAAGTACATAGCATACTGTGTCAGAGCCTGCTATGAGACCAGCAGTAAGGAACTTAGACTCAGCAGAGCTCCAACACTCTCGGTGGCATCATAGAACAAGACCTTCACCCCTTCCATCAGCTATATGCCCCAGCTTTGTCCCCACCAACAGCCTGCCCTCTGTCATCCCTCAGCCATCCAAAATTGATGCGGTGTTGGATATTTATCATGTAGTCATTGTGTGTGTGGAGTAGCTGGATGCTTATCTTGAGGTAGGCTGGAACTGAGAGTAGACTGTCATCTGAAGTTGCTTTGCAATCACTGATTCTCTTTGAGATGAGCCTTTCCACTCAGCTTCCTCTTTCCCACTGAGTCTCTTGGTTGAGATGGAATCTATGTGATGCCAAGAAGATGCTGCTCTGCATCTACCCTTTTGCTGGGCTGTGAGATGGCAGGATGTAAATGTGTCCAAGTGTGCTGTACGTGTCAGGTGTCTTCAGCCTCAGCATGCGTCCACTGTTCCCATGAACTGCACATCTCAAAGAGTTGCAGTCACTGGTCAATAATCTGCGCTAATTTTGTGTATTTCAGGATTTTCAGGTAGTGAATTCTGTATTATCAGATACTGAATAATCTTCAGATTGTCTTTTGTGATGACTGTAGTATTGATTTTACTATAAATAATATGGCTGGTGTCAATTTTATTAGTGTTTATGCTCTATTAATGTGTGTTGGTTTATTAGCCTTTGAGTTTTTGGCAACTCCAGTTACGTGAGGCATGGTTTTAGTACAATCACATTTTGTCACAGACTGCTATAATTAGGTTAATTAGTCATGGCTTCTATACAGCTTATTAGCAGGCTAAAATTTCCTTTTCTTTCATCAGGACAATTAAGTACTGTAATAAATTTTTTCTTCAACAAAGCTTGAGCAAAGTACATTTTAGATTCATATTTCAAATTTGAAGTGGAATTTAGCATTCTGCTCGTTTTTCACAGAAACATTGAAAATGCTCCTGCACAAAGTGCTCCTCTGGCCAGGGGTTTCAGGCCAAGATAGTAATGCCAAAAGAAATCAATATTGATATTTGCAGCCCATTCTGTGCCTCCTATTTTGGGCACATTAACTTCAAAGGAAACCTCATTAAATGTTGAGGACTCCAGGCATGCAAATAGCCTTGTGTGACTTGGCTTATTATTTATTGCTGTTGGTTGATAGGTAATATATATAGGCTAATAGTCCTTTGCAGTTGTGCAGCTCATGATGCTGGAGCATCTGACACAGGTTTATGATTTACTTTTCCAGCTTCTTTCACTAAAAAAGTTCAGTAAAAAGTTTCACAGAGCTTTTTGCTGTAATGTGTGTGCCAGGGAAGCTCAATATTTACCACTGAATGAAGAAACCCATGTACCTGTCCAGAAGAGCACAGTTTGTAGGGAAGGGTTATATCTTGTATTAGATCTGCTGATAGAGTTGGAAAAAATAGCTAAGTTTCAGGCTTTTTAGTGCTTCTTTAAGCCGGAAACAGGAACTGAATTCAAACTAATTACAGGTCGAGAAAAACTGCTCTGAGCTTAACTTGATTCCGTTCTTCAGGCAGCCTATATGGAGGGAAAAGTAGAACCCGTGGAGCCCCAGTGGATGCACGTTGGGTAGCTCTGGAGCAAGGGGGATGTTAGCAAAGCACGCAGTCATTAGCCTCGGTGCAAATACTGCCTCTGACTTACTGAAGCGTAAGTTAAGAGCAGGAAGGGGAGAAAATTCCATCATTTAATGAAAGTAGTGCGTTTGCTGAGTCCCTGGCTCTGGTGTTCAATAGAGTTGGTCGTTTCAGTTCTAAGGCCTGTCTTTTGCAGGTACTTAACAGTGATCTCTTGAGAAGTCCAAAGTATTATTTTACTCTTAATGAGGTTTTCTGTCTTTGTTTTCAATTTCCTTTATTATATTACGTTACCATTTCCTCACCCTCTGTGTTCCCAGTACTTAGCTTGAAACTTTTTATTTCAGTTGGTATTTCTGAAAAAGTCTTCTGTGCCTGCAAGGTTGTCCATTTCTCCTGACTTGGCTGTTGGTTACCTTACCAACAAATGCGTGGACACACCTTAGACCACAAAGGTACAATGATGCTACTGCTTGAACTGCACAGGACACCAGGCCACAGCCATGTGCAAATGACCATTTTGATATTCTTGTTGCAAGATTGAACTCAACATAGAATCAGTGTACAGATTATCCTCTATAGGGTTTTCCCTCCATTTTTTTCTTCTTTGTTTCACTGGAAATTCTCCAGTGTCATAAAATGATGGTGTTGATACCTGGATGGGAGATGAGTTATTGTCTGAATTGAATTGGGTTTTATCGTCATTGGATCTTCCAGACTAACAAGTAAAATGGACAAGCAACTGTTTTCTGCCCTGACAGCACGTGACATGGCACAGCATGAATCCATACTGCAAAACTCTCCTCACCTCCCAAACCAGAGAGACCTCATGTATTGTTTGCTATGGACAGTCCCTGGAGTCCCTGGGCTATGTGCAGGCATTTTCTGTGAGCAAACAAGTTGGCCAAAGTCAAACATGAGTCAGCAACATACTAGCAAACTGTATGGCTCATGATTATGCCTGGACCTCTTCTGTAGCCACAGATTCAGGAGCAGATCAGCAGGCCAAAAAACAAGCATGTGTCTTCTCCTCACTGTGTAGGTCTGCTGGAGTCTGAGATAGGCATATAGAAACTCCCTGTCCCCATAGTCTGAGACAGCGTTGCTCTGCAACAGCTTTATAGATGCGTGAGTGTGGTTTTAGTCCTGAGCTAATACAATCTGCCCATCAGCAGGGCTTATTAGCTTAGGCAAAGCTGCACGAGACATAGTTATGCATCTTCTGTTCAGTGCCCAGTGCCAAAAAACATGCTTGTGTTTATTAGGAGGTCAGCAGAGCAGTTTGTATTTGCCTAGAGAAGATCATATGAACATACCCAGAGTCAAGTTGGGTTCTTCCTGAGCTTCACCACTACCAACGAGGCCAGTGGTCATCCCCTTATCGTATTCATTTTCACAGTTGTCTTTGCCAAAACCAACCCTTTTTAGAAGGTGGGGGTGGTTCACAGGCCACTGAGACTAGCTGAAGGCTGGGCAAATGGATTTCCTTTTACCCTGGTGATCTCTGCCTTGAAATTCTCCCATGCTCTGACTTGGAGGGAGCGCCCTTCTTGGCGAGCCATGTCCGTGTTGCCTCGTGGCCTTGTGCCTCCTGCAGAACTGCGGTCCCCAATGAACCGTGCACATATCCGGCTCCCACCAGCTGTTCCCATAGGCTGGATGCAGGCAGCTCTGGATCTCCTTTGCACAGATCTGCATTTCCAAGTCTGATTTTCTTTGTGATATTTTCTGCAGTGCCTCTTCATTGCTGAATGCAGATGTGCGCCACAGGATAAATGGAACTAGTTAATATACAGCAAGCATACACCTGGACAACTTGGATTACTCTTTCATTCCAATCATTTCCCTCATCTTTTTCTGAAGAGGAAGAATTTTCATTATGTAGATATGAAAACGCTACTGAAAGGGCATTGTTTAATAAGTGTGATGTTGAATAATGAGCTCTAAATACTGAATTCAGCTTTCGAGGAGGAGAACAGCAGTAGACAAAGTAGTATATTAACTCCATATTTATAATTTTGCAGAATGCAGATGATAAGATTGCTTGTGTGGCTTATGAGATAAAATACCAAATCGTATCTTTTACATTTTTAAAAAGCTGGATTTTTTTGACAAAAGAACAGAAATCTCTCTTCCAACTTTCACTTTTTATACTTCTTAGACACTGAAATTTTTCATTCTTGTCAATGACTCATTGTGACACAATCTGCTGCCTATATTGTGTTCTTTGCACCTAAGCAAGGTCCTTTGGTCAGGCTGGTCAGATATGAAAGGCTTGCAGCTCTCGGCTTTCCACGTACATTCAGAATTATTATTATGCCAGAAAATCATAGTCTTAATTGAATCTCTTCCATTAACTCAGTTCTTCAGATGTAGAGCCTTTAGTGCAACTTTGATAGAAAACATTGATTATGACACTTTTATGTGCATTTATCTGCTCTCATCTAGAAGTTTCCTAAGGTCATTCATCTGTCCTCACCAGCAATCAAGTCTCAGAGAAATGTTCCCAAAGTCTCACAGAAATACTAATTTTTACCTTTTTTTTCTTTTGCTTTTTTAACCTGCTGGTTTATCTGAAATACAGCAAAGATTTTAATCACATCAAATATTTAAAGACATACTTTTTCATTTTGATTGCAGAGTGGAAAATTGAATCTTTCTGGATGCCTCTACAGCAGTGTCAGCCTCCGTCTTTCACTCTCAATCCACCCATGACACAAAGCTGGTCATTTTGATTGTGAAAGTTCTTTTGGCCTCTAAAGGGAAGGAAGGGGAAGTAATTGTTTCATCAGAGATATATTTTAGATATCGAAAGGATATTTTTTAGACATATATCTTTTGAAGTCCTATTGCTTAGCTTAAAAAATAGGAAAAAAAATCAGTTGCAGTACATACCTGCGAGTGGTCTGTGGACCCAGGAGCGACTGCAGAGAGGTCTGGTGGCTGAGCTCTGCTTGTTTGTTTGTTGGTTTTTGTAGATATATTGTACCTAGATGTGCAAGATGCTTTTGGAAAGTCAATGAAAGGCAATGAAGGCTTGGATTTGGCTCCTCTTTATTGGTTCTTCCTTTTAAGCCCCGATTTGCCATAAAGGACCGGTTGGAGGTCCTTATTTCTGTAACGCAGTAGAGCTCATAAACGTTTCCTTTGCATGGCAGTGTTGGTTCACATGAACCGCTGTGAAGACTGCAGATTAAGTTCTCAGCTAAATTTTGACTGGGAACAATCTCTGGAACCCTGATGGTAACACCAAGGCTTTGCCTATGTTGAGGCACATGAGATGGCCTTTTGTGGAGGCACCCATGGTCTGTGTATCATCCTCACTGTGTGAGCACAGTACATCAGTGGACCACAGTATCGCCAGTACTTGAATAGGAGCATCCTTGTGCAATGAATATAGTCTGACAGAGCCACGGGCACAAGCTTTTCACTTCACTCAGAGTTGGCCAAGCCTCTGCTGGAGACTGGTTTGGTCTTTGAGTATTGCATTTTAAGGAAGATGCGGACCTTCCGGAGACAGGGTAGATGAGAGCAGTGAGAAGTGTCAGATACCTAAAAACATGACTGTGAGAAGAGACTGAGGAGAGGGAGAAGGGGAAGGGTTGTGTCTGAGGGCCTCAAAATTGAGGGGACAGAAGGGTATGTTCCTCAAAAAGTATCCTCCAAAGGGGAAAGAGTAAAGGGTAAAGCAAGGTGCATCTCAAAGTATTGCAAGAAAAATTCACACCAGACATTTGGAAAATCTTTGTGACAGAGGATAGCGTAGGACTGGCATAGATTGCTTGCAGTTTCCATTACTGCCTGTTCGAGCAGGTTGTGTGACATATGTATGACAATTTGTCAGGGGCCTGAATGCACCAAGGGACTCTGCAGCTTCTTTACTCTCGTTGCCTGTTCTCAAGGCCAGCTCTGCTATGGTGCCACCATGAAACCTTGGATCAGACCATTGCTGTGAAAAGACCTGTGAGAATCATAGAATTATAGAATCGTTTAGGTTGGAAAAGACCTTTAAGATCATCCAGTCTAACCACTGACCCTACTCTACCAGGTCTGCCACTAAACCATATCTCCAAGTACCACATCTACACGACTTTTAAACACCTCCAGGGATGGTGACTCAACCCCCTCCCTGGGCAGCCTGTTCCAATGCTTGATAACTCTTTCAGTGAAAAATTTTTTCCTAATGTCCAGCTTAAACCTCCCCTGGCGCAACTTGAACGTGTTTCCTCTTGTCCTATCGCTAGTTACTTGGGAGAAGAGATCAGCTCCCATCTCACTACAACCTCCTTTCAGGTAGTTGTAGAGAGCAATAAGGTCTCCCCGCAACCTTCTCTTCTCCAGACTAAACAATCCTAACTCCTTCAGGTGCTCCTCATAAGACATGTTCTCCAGACCCCTCANCTCGTCCAGATCATCAATAAAGATATTAAACAAGGCTGGCCCCAAGACTGAGCCCTGAGGAACACCGCTTGAGACCTGCCGCCAGCTGGATTTAATGCCATTCACCAAACTCTCTGGGCTCGGCCCTCCAGCCAGTTTTTGACCTAGTGAAGAGTACACCTGTCTAAGCCACGGGCTGCCAGTTTCTCTAGCAGAATGCTGTGGGAGACTGTGTCGAAGGCCTTACTAAAGTCCAAGTAGACAACATCCACAGCCTTTCCTTCATCCACCAGGCGGGTCACCTGGTCATAAAAGGAGATCAGGTTGGTCAAACAGGACCTGCCTTTCATGAACCCATGCTGGCTGGGCCTGATCCCCTGGTTGTCCTTCACATGCCTCATGAGTGCACTCAGAATGAACCATTCCATAATCTTTCCTGACACTGAGGTCAGGCTTTGAGACCCTTCCAGCAGGTGACATCCTGGAACAGATGCTTCAGCTGAGCTCTTCCAAGCCATGAGACACGTTTTCTCTTTAAGTTTTGCTGTGCATTGACGCATTGTGATGGCCCATCTGTGATTTGTAACAGTTGAAACCAGGGAGCTTTTCAGAAATACACAAGTACCACCTTTCAGTTGTCATCAGGGACCCATGGACAGCTTCTGGTTCTGGCTGTGTCTCTCCAGTTTTCTGGAGAGCATCAAAGAATGAAGAGGAAAGATGGAGAGTGTGGCTTGGCAGAACAGCCTGACTTTGCAAGGCCCATTCTCAAAACAACCTGAACAACCTTTGCAGAAAATGCAGGAAAAATGCCAATGTGAACCTAGCTGTGAAACATCTCAGGCAAAACTATGAAAATTTGGTGGGTGGTTATAAGCAATTAGGATACAAAGATTATAACTAAATCTCATTTCTGTTGCTGACCTTTCCTATGCAGTGGACCTATCTGTAAGAACATACTAATAGGAAGAACTTGAGTGCTGAAGCCATTGCTTTCTGTTTCATGGTATTTTCCCAGAAAAGGTAGCGAGACCCAACTCATTACTCCTCAGACCACTTCTGTCATCCAACCGCAAGGTCTGCATTTTGTGATGCTCCAGGAAGGGTGCTGTGGATAAACAGAAGGATGTTTTTGTATAGTGTCATGTCATGGCACTACGTACGTTTTAACCCCAGTGTAATTTAGATGTGGGGAAAACGCAAGGAGTTTGAAGACAGGGGCATAGAGTGCAGTGAGCTTGTCAGTCAGCTTCTATGAAAGAAACAAGGAGGATTAAAAATAACATTTTTGTGTTGAGTGGTGATTGAAGTTTGGCAAACCCATCATGTCTTTATTTTTACCTTTGGTAGAGGTTTTTCTTATGAGTTGAATAATTCAGGTAATGCAGGTATACAAAAAATAACACCTTCAGTGAATGAATAATACAAACCAAAACCTAGTATGGGAAAGATGGCAAATAATCCATCATTTTCTACATTAATACTTCTAGTTAACAGTAGTATTCAAATGGAGTAATTAATCTGCTTATACGTCTGTTTCCTGAATGATCCAATCTATCAGTTCAAGCCAGATGCAGGTTTGACTTTACCATTCTTCCAGGAGCTGTTTTTCTCCAACTGGGGGGATGCTGGTTTTCCTAATGAGATTTGGGGCACCTGCAGAAAATGAAGGAAAGAAATCATGAATACTTGGAGAAACCTATATAGGCAGAACTTTGGAGTGCACATAGACAGAGTAAAACCTTTAGAAGATGTTTTGAAAAGCTGTTGAGATTGTTCCCAAGGATCAGCTGCTGTGCTTTAACCCTGTTGCAAAGGTTCACACACAAGCTGCTTCAAACTCTACAGACAGCTGGGAAGCTGAGTTGTGGTGGGACTTCCCCACACCTCCCTGGGAACCTGCGTCCCTCAGGTTGGTCCAAAACACACAGCCAAGCCATGGCGACAGCTCCACAGCTCGAAGGCTTTGAGTTACTGGATGGTTTCTAGACTTTGAATCTAATCCTGGTGTTGGTATTGCAAATGTTCTGTTGAACCTGGATAGCTCTGCTGCACTCCTCACCTGACAGCTGAAAATTACTCCTCTTCAACTATCATTAGCCTACAGGCTTGGCTTGCTAAAAGCCAGTCTTTCTCGAATATGTGCCTATTGCTGCTGGGGACCACCCCTGCCCACTGAAACCTTTCCAGTTCTGCAGATCATGTCATCAAGCTGGTGCCTTTCGAAAAGCAAGGAGTGTCAGGATCGATTGCACAACTGCTGAGCACCATGAACCTTTTATTGGAGGAGCCTGCTTCACTTAAAAGCTGTGTAACATAATTCATGAAAACGCATCTCCTTAATTTTGTGAGTGAAATCATGACTAATCATCTCGATTTAGTCAGCTCACAGATTATTAAAACCATGAGAGTATTAAATATTATTTCTTTCCAGTGTTGTCAAGTTGTATAATTTTCATAGAGAGACACTTGACGTTCGGTATGTTCCTTATAGGTGTCTTTCTTTTTTAAGTAGAGCTTCTTTTTTTTAAAAAGCAAGATATATAAGGAGCTAAGACTGGAAGTATGAATCAGGTATAACCCGAAGACTCAAAAAGTAAAGATAGCTTGAAAAAAAAACCCTCACATTTTTTTTTATTATGTCTTTTTAGAAATCAGTGTCATGGCTACTGGGGAACTTGGTAAACAGGTTTTAGAAGTTCGGTCTGGCAGCACTGGTTTTACTTGCACTGTATTATTTTCCATGCTGTTTATGTCAGCACAGAGCATGGTAATGAGGAGCTGTTTTGACTTCCCTTACCGCAGAGCTGTTCTCGAGTCAGATTGCTCTGGGGCAGGGTATTTGAAATTATGGAAATAGTTTAAAGTACAAAAAAAATCTTTTTTTGAAAGAATAATTTCCTTTAGAGCTGAAGGGAAGACAACATGGAGATTTTATAAAAACTCATGAAGCAGTGCCTAAACTTGGGGCCAGTTTTGCCCGGATGGTATCCTTAGAATAACTGCCTTTTGTTTTCTCTAATAAATTTACAAAAGCTTGTTGTGGTATATCTGGCACTGGGAGCTAAACTGCATGCAGTAGCAATGACACCAGACCTTTGAAGTTGTTCTTTTCACTGAAGACTCAGCCCATCCTCTGGAGGCAGCAAACAGGGAGGAGAAACTGAGTATATCACCTCCTCCTTGTGCCCATCTGCCTGGGACCTCTCCCTGTCCCCCCCAGACACTGATCCCCTTTCCTTTCTGGCCCTTCATGGATTCTCTGAAGGGCCAGGTGTTACGGACACCCTGTAAGCACACCACCAGTTGCTCTGCAATGGCAACTAGGATTTCTCTCTCAAAGCCAATGGCTGATGCACATTGTATTTCCTCCAGCTGTGTGTGTGGGGGGAGAGAGTACTTTGCATTTGTGAACATGTGAAATTCACAGATCTGCTGACATACTGGCTCCAGTTTAAAGCTGGTTCTGACTTAGACGAGAAGCTGTCAAAGAAAACCAAAGTGATAAAGCAAGTTGTCTGTGATTCAGCGAATAAAAAATCATTTTCTCTGAGAAAACAATGATCCTTGCTTTGACATGGTGTGAAGAGACCTGTTTTGCTGGCAAAGTCTCATTTTGAGATATCAACTCAAGACCCTCCTGTTTCCAGCCCTCAGAGATGACGTGGGCTGCAGACAGGAACTGGAGTCCTCCAGCCCTTTTGATCATATTTTATTTTGATCAATGTTTTTTTTCCTCTCCATTTCCATGACGACTCTAATTGACAAATGTATTCTTCATTATGTTGACAAAAATAGCCACACGACACAGGTTGATGTGTAGTACCCATCTGCTGTCCCAATGTGCCATTCCTGCTTTTACTCCTGCTGCTTGGAAACTATGATATGTTATTATTGGTCTGCGTTTCTTGGAAACTTTCACAGCAGACATATTGAAAATATTCACAGAAGGATTACTGGTTGAGAAAGCTTTCACTGCACTGGCTTTTAAATAGCAGCTTCTCTCATTAATACCATCACTCCTAATAAATGCAATTAAAGTTGTTGACTAATGAAAATTTTAGTGTTAATTTATATAATACAGACTTTATGCTTGCAATTAGAGCTTTCTTGGTTCTGCAATGTGTTGTTCAGGAATAGAGACTATCATCTCTGATTACACATCTGTCATTGAGTAAGAAGAAACGTATTTTTCGCAGTCTCCCTTGTTAACATCAACCAAGAGACTTCTTGAAGCAGTAGCAGCCGAAAAGTGGTCACTTCAAAAGTCAACAGTGTTAAGATGTTTTACATAAGCGCTTGCACTGATGAATCCACGGCATTCAACATTTGCCATTGTATTGTGTTCAGCTGTGAGAGGTGCATCCAATATATGTATTGCTGCAAGGACAAGGTTTTGGCAGATTTGGCATTGTTCCCGTGAATTTCAGTTTCTCATCTTCTGTGCTCTGATTTCTAGTTTTCCACAGAAAGCGGGATGTGGCACTGAATTTGGAGCAAGTTCTTCTGTTGCTGACATTTTGCCATGTTAGTGCTAATCCACACATGGAAACAACGTCTATTGAGTCACTACTTTGCTCACACTCTTCTTCGCAAAATTCTCGGGATCCCTGGGATTTTGGTGTGGAGATGGTCAGTGCCAAATTGAGTCAGTCCATGCTGTAGCTCTCAAGTGGTATTGCAAGCACTCTGCTCTTATCTGTGCACTTTGTGGAGGTACTGCTGAAATTATGACTTCGAGCAAGGCTTGATTTGTTGCAGTAGCATTTGTAGTAACATCTACAAGTACTTCTCTGCCTGTAGCTCTAATTCTGGCCCTATAGCACATGACCTGTGAGGAAATGTGGAGGGATTTGTCCAGTTACGAGATGACAGAGCCAAACTCTCCTTGTTATTGGCAGTGAGTGTAATAAGGATCAACCATGACGAATTGCAGGTAGGCAGATTCAGCTTGAACATATTAAAAAAATAATAACTCTTCTTTACCGGAAGGATAGTGCAGCTCTACAACAGGGCACCCAGAGAGGTTGAGAGCGCTTCATTTTAGAGGTCAGCATTTTGGTAGCCAAAGCCGTGGCTGACCTGGTCCAGCGCTGGCTGTAGTCGTAGCCAGAGCACGAGGTTGGGCTAGACACCTCCAGAAGTTTCTTCCAACCATTGCTTCTGTGATGCTGTGAGTGCATATTCAACAAATGTGCCAGGTCAATGGCACCCACTGGGAACAGCTTTATAACGTCTTTCTCTCTGTCATCTACAGGCATTCCTAGTGCTAAAGAAGTGAACTCATTTTTCCTAAGAAGCCCCTTTTTCTGACGCCTTCCTTCCCTTTGTTCGCTCTCTGTGTACAGCTTGTAACTAAACTCAGTCTATCAGAAAGACCAAAGTCTTACACTGCTCTTGCCTCCTCATTGGGAAGCCTTTCTAGAGGGAAAGCGTAGCTTTCCTGCAGTTTTTAGAGCAGAGTGGTCTTCAGCGTCTTCTGCCTCATTTGCAACAGCATCATATCCAAGGAAATCTCTCAGCACTTCTGTCAGGGCATTTGCATCACTCTCAAAGCCCTTTGGCAAGCACGTATTTTTTTTCAGTTGATCTGAACAAGGTGTGACACCAGCATTTTTCAAGGAGCCTTCTCAGTTGCTTTCCATAGTGGAGCCGTATGGGATGTGAGCTGGAACATTAGTGGTGCTGAAAACAACTCTGCCCATCAAGAAGCTTCTGCTTCACTCGGAGTGTGTCCTTCTCTTTCTATAGAAAATAGCTCATTCACTGTCTTTTATACTTCACTTGTCTTTTCTACTTCATGTTCAACTGCTTACAGCTTCAGATTATGCAAAATGCTCTGAAGATGTTTGTTTCAGCGAGAATTTTGCTTGAAATCCAGAAGAACCTTACAAGCTGTGCGATACATTTTGCTACCACTTTTATGAAAGTTAATTTGGCGTCTTTACTTCTCTGCATGACAGTTATAGTTGCCGCTTTCTAGCTACATTTTGGTTGTCATTATTTATTTACTGCCTTGCTCAGCTGTTCTTTGGGACATTCTTCAGCTACTCATTTCTGCTACAGACTTGTAGCACCAAGACGTTGATCTTCATGTGCATTTGTGAAGTATAAATCTGAGCGATTTGATTTTTACAATGGCACAGCATGGTATGCATGCTTGTACATAGAAAGCACCCACTGATTTAGAGTTTGCACTATGTTTATTGGGATTTCTGGCCCCATGGTCACCATGACCAGATAGAGAGGTATATGCACACGGGAAAGGCAGAGAAAAATAACTGCATTTGTATAAAGATAATAAATATTCCCACTGTGAAATCCCTTAAAAAAACCCAGTTTTGGTGAGCATGGCATGCCTGAGTCTCTGTTTAGCTTTAGATACTGAGCACCCTGCATACGAAAGCACATTTTTCCATCATTTGTGATTTTTGCAGCGCAATTCTCTTTGTGTCTGTTGAAGCAGTAAGGAGACTGTTTGCAGACTTCCACCACACAGGAATGCCAGCAATGTGCTCTCCTGTCAGACATGGGCTCAAAATTTCCAGCTCCCATCCAAATCAGGCATTTCTGGGATAACTGACAACAGCAAGTGCTTGTCACCTGAGATTTTTCAGTTCTGGTTTCAAAACAGGAGAGCAGATTGCTTTTCGCTTTGGGTTATGCAGAACTGCATGGTGGATGATGCCAAATTCTTTCATCCTTTCCTGTATCGTCACTTCCAAACTCCCATGTCTCAGCAGCCGCTGAGGCGAAGGCCTGGATGCTCTGTGTGGCTTCGCTGGCTGGGGACGTGATGTGCGTGAGAGCATCAGGGAAGGCTGTGTTAGGTGCAGCATGATTTTAGAGCTGATGTTCTGTGGGCAGCCTTGATACACGTTTCAGTTCAGAAAACCTTCCACAAGTGAGAAACTGTCCTCAGTCATACTTCCTGTGGCCTTGCAAATGGGCCGTGTTGATTCCTGTTCCTGTGACAATGTGCTGACAACAGACCTGGGAAAAGGAGAATGGACAAAGTCTGATCCTGGTGGGTTTCTGGCTGTGGTTCCCAGGCTCCAGCTATGACCTTCCTGGTGGAGCAAAACATGAGCAGTCAGTAATGTTAGAAAAACAGTTCAGAGGCTTGTGGGTTTGTTCTTCTGAAGACCTTCCTTGAATTTTTCCAGGCTCTCTCATCCATGGAGGAATTCAGAAATCTGGATCGGGATATTGAGGGTTCTGCAAAGCGGTGGAAGAAATTTGTTGAATCTGAGTGTCCTGAAAAGGAGAGGTTCCCTCAGGAATGGAAGAACAAGTCAGCTCTGCAGCGCCTGTGCATAATGAGAGCCCTCCGACCCGACCGCATGACCTACGCTGTCAGGTAGGGGCACTTCTTTACTATGTCTGTACCGCTCTTGCTTAGCAGGCAACTTTGAGTCTGTGTTTTCTACAGAACAGCAACAATTCAGGAATACGTTTAGATTTATTTGTTATATATGGGTTCTGCAAAATGGCTTCCTATAAAGGAGTCTGATTAATGAGTCATCTCTGAACTCTGCAAGATAGTGAACGCATTTCATTTAACTGAAATTTCTTGCTTAGGGAGATCTAACCCCAATATCACCAACAGTGATGGAGCAGTGCAACTAGCACTGGGTGAGGAGCAAACAAGCCAAGTCAGAAATGAGCGTCAAACAGGTGTTGTACATCTGCTGGAGTCTTTTAATGATCAATGTTCATTCAGGTCGATTTTAGTTACTAGATCCTTTATTGCTGTTTCTTAGGCACAAGAATAAAGTGTAGAAGTAAAGGAAAGTCTCATAGAAGTTTTCACATTTTTTTTTCCCTGCAAAATTTATGTGATGCTAGTTCTGAAAGTTGTTGTAAATTATGTAGTGAAGGTAACTAGGCGAGTCTAAACTTTATGAAAGTGTGCAAAAGCAATATGCTTGTTCCAGGAGAAACTAAAGGTCTTTCACTCCATAAGGACTTGTTTTTCCCTTCTCTGTCCTTTGCCATTTCTGCAATGTTTCTCATGCTACTGCTTCTCAGGCAGTTTATATTGCTCCACCATCTGGCATGTGCATGTATATGGGTGCACATAGCAGATTGTATTATGCAGTGTATGAACTAGATTTCTGTTTGTGCTTTAAAATGCACAGAAAAATGCAGACAAGACTGAGTGAAGTCTCCCTATGGGCAGCGTTATTAAGTTTCATTAAGTAGAACATAAAGTCTCAAAACCTTTCATATTTCTCTATTATGAAAAGGCAAGGGAATCCAAGTTCAAAGGCTTGCCTGGATATTTTTAGGTTCTGGGCATGTCAAGCTTTTCCGTTTGCAAAAGAGTGTTTAAATGTTTTTTTGTTTCTTATCTAGAAGTAGGTTAGAACATAAACATGTGCAAACAGTAACAGTTTAGAGCGCCTTCCCCAAGACTTTGTTTGTAGATGTTTGTGACTAAAATTCTTCTTGAAATACTGGATAGTCAGACACTAGGCCCAAAAGGCTTAAGAAGAGTTTTTGTTTAGGGAAATCTCATACCCCAAAAGCAAATGTGAAATTATTAATGGTAACAATGACAGTTATAATGCATTTGAGTTCCTGGTTCCTCCTTGATAGTATCATAATCCTCAAACATTTCTTCAGCCAGCAGTCTGGCTAAGACAGATACTGTTCCCTTAGTGAAGAAATTTGCTGTTCCGAAGAGATCCACCTCTCTGGAAAATAAACGGGATTATTGTTCATCTGTCCTCCTCTCAGTCAGTGAAGCCTAGTACTCCGACATAGAAAGGAGAAGCTGTCTTTGGACTGAGCTTAGTACAGTTGGCATTGCTGATCGCAAACACACAGAAGGCTGATGGTCATCTGGTGTCTCGTCTTCCTAAGCACTGTCAAAGCTGTGTTGTGTCTGTGACCCTTCAAAAAGTGGGGGATCTTGCAGAGCACTGGGGAGCTGCATACTCTGACCATGAGGACTTCAGCCTCAACATCCCTACTTTAGCCAGTAGTGTTTCAAGATCATGTGTGTGTTAACAAATGCATCGAGTTTAGATACCTGTAATGCCGTTGGATCCCGCAAGTTGTTTTGCAGTTCTGAACTTACAGATCTCTTCCTTCTGTACATCAGATAAATCTGCTAACATTAAATACCTTACTGATGATCAATGGACATCACTACTAGTCCTAAACTTCCTGTCTCTCTGAGAGTCTTGGTAAGTACTTGATTGCATTTTAGGAGTCAAGCAGTAACTTAGTAGCCTAAACACAGGCTATTAGGGGTAATTTAGGTGCCCTAGAATATCCCTACTTCATTTCCAGCTGCTCTTCAGAAAGGTGCAAGGCCCTTTATGTCCCATGTCATATGTGCCAGCTCCATGAAGATGGTCTAGGTAGCACTTTGGTATCTAAAATGAGCCACCCCTGTACGGGCTTCTTGTATTTCCCTGTCTTGGAAGTTAGGTTTTTTGGCCACTCTTCATAACAGATCCCTGGGGATATTTGCACAGGCTGTTTTTATTCCCTAGGCCTAAGGAGTCAGCAGGAGAAACCACTCTTACCCTCTCTCACTCCTTAGAGCTTAGCTGGGGGCAGTGTTCTATTGTCCATCACCAAGAACCATGATTTCCTCAAGAGGGATGTTCCAGTGTAATTACCTATTTCATCCTTCAGTCTTATTGAAGAACATCAGCAAGGAGCTTCTTGCAACACCTTGTGCGCCCATGCTTCCACATCCACAGCAAGGTCAGATCAGTCCAGCAGCTACTAGCAAGGTATGATGTGCTCATGACGAAGTCCTTCCAAAAGCACTGGTACTTCTGCCTTGACCAATGCGGAAGGACTAAGGACTCTGATAGCTGGCAACTCCAGCCATGGTTATGACGCTTATATGAACTTAGGCAGCTGTGGCTTCGTATAACCTAGAAAAGCTGTAAGCCAGTCATTTGTCTTGCAGAGTGTTTTTGCTTTTTGTGTTGACACCATTTCTCAAATCCTACTGCTTATATTGTGAGCCACCCCTATGAATACCTTGTTTGAAAGACACCAAGTGTAGGCACTCTTCCACTCCTGTCCCTGAGGGCAAGCCTTCCTTTCCTGCATGTGTGGTCCATTTCAAAGTCTCCAAGTCACCGTAGTTGTGTTTCTGAATCTCCAAGTTATCATTTTGTAGAGCTGAGACTTGGTGTAAAACAAGAATGTTGTGACCTTTTATCTGAACAACTTCTTTAAATTTTGTGGACTGAAGGTTTCCGGCAACTCTTCAGCAGATCTTGACCCAGAACAGAAAAATCTACTTGAAGGAGGTACCAAACAAAGTGGAAGCTTTTTCTTTTGCAATCCCTTAGGCATTCCAGCTGCTTTCACTAGTCCTTGAAGGAGACTCTCAGCTCTCTTAGAAGGCATTTGGCTGCCTTATTCTGGTGTCATCTACCAGGTGAAAACTGGCTGTTGTTTTTCTTCTCCACGGTACTGAGGTTTTCAAACAGCCCGAGTCATGCATCTACACTGGAAGAGTAACTGCTCATGCCTGGGGTTTGAATATAACATTCCTACCTTTGAATCAATGTTCACTGCATCCTCTTTATCTAAAGCAGTGATTTTGGAAGTTCAGCCTGGACACTCTCCATGTGCTCTATTCTGTTCAGGCAGCTGCTGTGGAGCTGATTTTTTTCCTGTTCACTCAGCTGTATTTTTCCTTGTGACTCTCATGCAGAGGCTAAGCTATGCGCGCTAGATATTCTTGGAGCTCTTCCCTTTTATCTTTCCAGACAAAGTAATTTTGTAAATCATCTGGACTTTTTGTGACTTTTGGTGATAAATCTAAAGGAATGCTGTTTCCTTTCAAAGGCTGTACGGATTACAAAGTACATGGCAGTTTTCTATACATTAACTTAACTATTTCTTCTCTCCTGAGATACCTTTATCAGAATCAAGCCACTCCTTGTATTGAACTTTTGAATGCAGCATTAGGCTGGTAGGTACCGCTGTTTTCCCTTCTCACTTCCTTTCATTTATCAGATATTGGTGTGCCATACGTCATTTTACCCCTGTAAAAAGTGCCAAACATTGCTACTGAGTGATAACTCCAGAAACCCAGCCTGCAGATCCTCCCTAAAATTATTTCATGCCCATTCTTTTTGTTTCTAATTTGTTTGAACCGCAAAATCAAACTAATTAATTGATTATTTGCAGAGGAATCTGTCTTTTCTGAACAATAGTAGACTGGCAAAACTTTTTTCTTTCTGGCAGAGATTTTGTAGAAGAAAAGCTTGGCAGTAAATATGTGATAGGGAGATCCCTGGATTTTGCAACAACCTTTGAGGAATCAGGACCTGCAACCCCAGTGTTTTTTATCCTGTCCCCAGGAGTCGACCCACTGAAGGATGTGGAGAAACAAGGTAAATAAATCATGTCTCTAGGTATACCACAGCATTGCTTTTTATCTGCTGCATAATTATGACATTCTTTTTCTTGTTTTTTTTTTTTTTTTTTTTTTTTTTTTTTTTCTTCTTATCTCTTTGTAGATAATGGAGTAATCTGTTAAAAATAGATAGTTGTGAGAGGATGTTATTGGGGTTTTTGGCTTTTTCTTTCTTTTTTTTCTGAAAGGTTTTTGGATTTTCATCTGAAGTTTAATTTAAACTTGTCTCTTTCCTGCATTTCCTGGATTTCCAATGTGGTTCACGCTGCAACAATTCTGAGTTGGTCTTATACACAACCTATAATTTACGTCAGAGATATCTAATACGCTGTCAGATAGCTAAAAATAAACAATAGCTCCCTATAACGGTCTGCTGGTTAGTGACAGAGTTTCCAGTTTTTAATCCCATCCTTCCTGAGTTGATTTTGGTGTGGATGGTCAGATGTAGTGCTGTCGGCTGGCTTCAAAGCCAAAGGGGCTTCTCTAAGGTGCCTAATTTGAGAAGGCAGTGATTTGTGTTGTGCAGCGACTTCTATAGTTGGTGTCTGTGCTCTGAAGCTGCCGATGTGCAGAATTTGCTCTGGGTCTCAGCTCCACTGTGGAAGAATTACCATTTTCAGCCTGAACACGGCAATTACAGTAGGTCTGGATATGGGGTCACTTCTGGCTGTTGATCAGCAGTAACTGCAGTCACTTCTTTTGAGAGCATTACAGCAGGGGGCTCCATCCCGCTGGAGCAGAGGGGCCAATGCATTTAGGTACTGCTTTAGGGCTGCTCCAGATTGCCATTTTGCTCATCAGATGTCTTTTCTCCTTCTCCAGCAATGCACTCCACATATCTCCAAGGCCATGACTTGTGATCAAGCCCCAATGCTCCAGACACTGGGGAGCGCAGTATATTTAAACTGTATGAATTCCATATCAGACTACCACAGTAGAGCTGCTGGCTGGTTTTTAGCAGGCAGGTCTCCAGACTAAACATCAGCAAGGCTGGCAGCCCCAGCAGAGAAACCAGTAACACTAAACTAAGCTATCGTCCAGGCGAGTGGTGGAGGAATGTTGACCAGTGAATTTCTTTTCACAGAATCACAGAATGGTCGGGGTTGGAAGGGACCTCTGGAGATCATCTAGTCCAACCCCCCTGCCAAAGCAGGTTCACCTAGAGCAGGTTGGACAGGAACGCATCCAGGCAGGTTTTGAATATCTCCAGAGAAGGAGACCCCACCACCTCTCTGGGGAGCCTGTTCCAGTGCTCTGCCACCCTCAAAGTAAAGAAGTTCCTCCTCATGTTGAGATGGAATTTTCTGTGTTCCAGTTTGTGCCTGTTACCCCTTGTCCTGTCTCTGGGCACCACTGTAAAGAGTCTGGCCCCATCCTCTTGACACCCACCCTTTAGATATTGATAAGCATTGATGAGATCCCCTCTCAGTCTTCTCCAGGCTAAACAGATCCAGGTCGCTCAGCTTTTCCTCATAAAAGAGGTGCTCCATTCCCTTGATCATCTTTGTAGCCCTCCGCTGGACTGTCTCCAGTAGTTCCCTGTCTTTCTTGAACTGGGGAGCCCAGAATTGGACACACTACTCCATGACGTACTTCCTCTCTACGATGCACCTTCTGAGTCATCCCAAAATAATGTTTGAGTCAGTCCTTACCCACAAGAAGCTTTCAGAGATGTTAAAACCCAGTGCAGCCTGAGCCACAGTCGTGGCAGCTCAGTTCTCAGTTGTGGGGAGTTCCTGGGCTTTGGTTGTGTTTCTTGCTCTTTCTGCCCTGATACCAGGTCTCATTATTGTGAATTGAAGGGGACCCCCCTCGAGGAATGTCCTATCATGTGCCCTTTGGAGCCACGTCAGTGGTCCTGTCTCTCGCTGTGTTCTTGTATGGGAAATGAAGCACTGAAATCCAACCATGAATGGTTTAATTGGAATTGTAAAGATGAGTGTAGTTGAGCACCTGGGGTTAGTCAGCCAGAAAAGTTACAGCAAGTAAGAGTGAAAAAAATCTAATGAAATAAAACCATTGCTTCAGTGCAGCTGTACTGGCCTTAAAGCCTGCCTCGCTGAGATTTGGACTGAATTTGATATTTTCTCTGCCCTTCATTAGGTTTTATTAAAGTGCAAGTCTGGCTAGGTAATTACTGTGAATGGAAGATAGCTTCTTCCAGATGCTGCCCACTTGTGGAACCTTTCCTTGGCAACATGGGGAGGACCCTGCAGCAAACACTGTTGAGCTGGGAAAGCTCCCCCACCTCCCTGGGGCACCGTCCCCTCTCCTCTCCAAGCCAGCAAGGAAGGAGGAAGGCTGGCATCATCTGTGGTGAGGCAGCCAGCACAGACTCACTGTGTATCCCTCTGCACTCCTGCTCCTATCTGTGAAGTGGAAATAACAACTGATAATAATTTTATTATTAATCACCTGGTTTTGGAGTAGCACCCTGCCTTCTGTAAATTTGCCCCATCCCGTCTTGAGAGGGTGGGTCTTGAAGGCCAAGGAGATTTGCAGCTGTTGAAGTTGGCAGCCAGCAGAGATGGTGAGAAAGAAAACTGGAAACTCAAATATGGGGAGAGCTGTATCCCAGGGAGTTGCCGCAGTAAGGCTAAGCAGAGAGCTACAGCAACTGGAAAAGTTTGGATGTTTGTTTTACTTATGGCCATCTATTTCCAATCTGGTACCAAGAGCTGAATCCTAAGTCTTGCAAGACAAGTCTTTTCCTTGTTCTACTATAAAACTTGCCTGCTTTTAGCCGAAGTCAAGAATTAAGGGTGCACCATCTGCATGAAGGCAAATCTGCCTGCAGAGATAAGTGTAGGCAATCCCAAGGCATCAAGACCTGGGGACATGTGGGCTGATTCCCCAGCTGAGCCAATTGCATCCTACTATGATGCATGGAGCCAGTGTGGATGTTTGTCGGGCTGCTTCCCTCTGGCAGCACATCATCTTCTGAGGAGCACACAGCAGAGAGAGCTTTCTCCAGGCAATTACTTCTCCTGCAAAACTAGGAGCAACTGGTGTCCTCCGTCTTTGGCTGGCAGTCGGATTCAGAATACAGAACAGATCTTTAGCCATGATCACTTAAAGGATTTGAGGCACTGGGATGCTAAAGAGAAATCAGGGAAGTCTGAAGGAGTATCACAGACTAAATGAAGAAATACTAAATAGCTGCCATCCTTCCTCCAGAGCAGGACAGTAAATGACATGGGGTTTGGGGTTCCTGCCCTGCACCGTGCGGAGGGGTGTGTAGAAGGGACTATAGGGGTGGTTGCAGTGGCTCCTGGAGCATCCCTTCCCATGGGCTCTGCTGTAGTCCACTGACTGTGCGCCTTCCCACACACATTGTGGTGCACCCAGAGGCAACTCCACACCTGCCAAAGCCCACAATGATCCATGAGATATGTGGAGGGCTGACTGATCTCTCAACCCAAGACACCTGGGAGGCCTTGGTCAAGGCCACAGGAAGCTCATGCCGATTTCATTTCAGCTGCCTTCTGTCACGGATGGAGTGATGCACTTCACTCGTCGAGAGAAGCAGCGATACATTTGTTGATATAAACCAGGGATTTAACAAAGTTTGATAGTAAATGCGACGGTGTTTTAACAAGATTTCATGGCAAGACACGCTTGGCTATTTACTGCATAGAGGACAGGGTCAGACAGAGCTGTCAGGGAGACCCTCCTGCTGAGTCGAGGCTCAGAAAGGACCCTCTTGCATTCTAAACTCCTTCTCAGAGAGGAATCTAGGTGCGGCTGGAGCCAATCCTACTCACAGATTTGGTCAACAGTTTATGTCTAAAGGATTAGACACACAATTAATCCTTTATATCACTTAGCTAAGATTTCACAGTTTACCATGCTGTTAGCCACTTACCGAGGATCTGTTGCGGCAAGAAACCTCTGAATCTTGATCAGAAACCTTGAGAGGCATTCCTGCTCAAGGGGAGGTCCTGGTGTGCGACCCACTGCCATGCAGCAGAGCTCAAAGGCCTCTTGGGCTGTTCACTATTTATGGGGGTAAGATGATTGAACTATAGTCATATTTGCGTATCAACCACAAAACCAGTATTGTGGTCGGGTGGGCACTTGGCTACTGTGTTGCTATCTGTCTCCCTAAAACCACTCTTGAGCCAGATGCAGCCATGATGACCCTACGCACCCATTGTGACCACCATGGGTGGTTATCGTTTGGGCAGGGTAATATAAGGAGATAAAGGTCAGGTTGGGGTTGGGGGGGAGCACACCATCATACCTTCTCAAAACTGAGTGGGTTTCTAACCTTACTGCTGGTTCACTCCCTGGAAGTGTTCAAGGCCAGCTTGGATGGGGCTTTGAGCAAACTGGTCTAGTGGGAATGTGTCCCTGCCCATGGCAGGGAGGTTGGAACTGGATGATCTTTAAGGTCCCTTCCAACATAAACTAGTGTATGATTCCATGATTCTATGACTCTAACATGCACTGCAGGGTGCATTTCCTCACCAAACAATGTCTTGTTCAAAGCCTAATTAATCAGCAGGAAATTATTTTCATTTCCTATCACTGTAAAATATGTTTTTACACAAGGTTGCAGGGGAATAATGTTCTCTAAACAAGAGACACTTTGTAATAACGTACCTTTGTTGATGCCGCTCTGTAATTAAAAGTAGTTTGGAAGAAGCCACTGCTGTTTTCAGTGCTTTGACAAGAAGTGTATGAGAGAAAAGATAACTATTATAAGATATGCAATAGCTCTTCAAACGAGGGGTTTTGATAAGACCCTGCTGCCGCTGTGTGAGCTCAGCCATGCTGCGTGCCGTTCCAGGTAAAAGTGCTGAACATTGCTCTTTTTTTTTCTTTTAGGGAAGAAACTTGGTTATACATTTAACAACAGGAATTTCCACAATGTTTCCCTTGG
The DNA here is from genome assembly GCA_013397275.1 of Burhinus bistriatus. Classification (NCBI taxonomy): domain Eukaryota; kingdom Metazoa; phylum Chordata; class Aves; order Charadriiformes; family Burhinidae; genus Burhinus; species Burhinus bistriatus. The sequence goes on along the minus strand of VYXH01012428.1, from coordinate 4,285 downwards.
ACAAGGGCAAGAGGTAGTTGCTGAACATGCTCTAGATCTGGCTGCGAAGGAGGGTCACTGGGTCATCCTTCAGGTATGGTATCTTTGGAAAGAGCCCTGCTGTTCTCCCAGGTTACCCGATGCTGGTCACCATAGCAAAGGCAGTGTGTTGTTCTTACCTGCTGGGAGATGGGACAAGGTGTCATTGGTGTGTCCAAAGCAGCCACCTTCTAACCTTTTCTTACTGCTATCTACTGCTTTTATTGGGCATTGTTGTTTTGGTTTTCTTGCTCTTTGAGCCTTCAATAGGGTGTGTAGTTGTACGGAGTCCTCTGAGGGAAGGTTGTGCTACACTTTCCCATGCTTTTATTTGCTTCATGAATAAATAAAGAGCTTTGTTCTTAAGAGCTGTTAGACTAACTCTCTCACTACCGCTCAAAACTTACCACGTATTTAAATGGGCAATGAGAACGTGCACACACCACTGTAGGAAAGGCAGAGGCTACCAGCAGTGGTGCCTGTTCCTTTATGCATCCCAAAGCAGGGAAATGTTTGAAGCCTTTATCGCAACTCAGCAAAATGTTTCAAAGCCTTTTAGGGTGTGAAGGGAGCTCTGTCTTTGTCAAGTGCTCTCTGGAGCCACTTATTCAGTGAGTGCTTGGGTTTGCTAATATGCAGAGTCAGTGGTGCCAGCTCTTACTGCAGGTCTTGGGAACCCCTCCGATTTCCTTGGTATGGGTTTTATAAATGTTTATTATCACCGAATTGTTTGGATAAGAATTAGATTAAGACAAAGCTTTGAGTCCTGATCTGAGCCTACAGGCCTGATTTTGGATTTCAATTAAATGCTACTGATATTTTTATGTTAATTTTTGCTTTTTTTGCAAGCTCCCTCTAAGGAAGACAATACTGAACTTTTCAAGAGCTTTTAATACAGAGGGCTGCAATACTGGCATCTACCTTTGAAATGGCAAAGAAGAAAATATGCAGCTTTTTCAGACATATTCCGTTCAGTAATGTAAAGTGAAAGGTTCTTTTCTGCAACGGTGGTTAGATCCTGTAAAGGATCTGTTAGCAATGCCGTCTTCCATGTCTGTTGCTTCAGTGCTAGCAGATGAGTACTGTGGGCCTGAAGTATTTTTATTTCATCCGTTCACATCTTCTCTGGTGGTCAGAGGTCTCTGGTGGTCAGTAAGAGGTCTCAGCAGACACTGAAGGTTAAATCAGGAGAGCTGTAGAAATTAGATTTTTATGAATGAACAATTTGGTGGTTGGGCTAACTGGTTTTCCAGCAACACTTGCCATGTGTAACTATCTCTAGGGGCACAGAGCAGACAGGTTCCCCTGTGAGCTTAGAGAGCAGCTTAATTTAGCTGGCCGCTAACGGGTGCAAACTCAGCAGTCACAGCAGTGACCATGAGGACAGGCTGCCTGGTGCCACTGTTGGGTCTCCTCCAGGTCAGTCAGTCATCTGGGATTTTCTCTGGTGCGGTCACAAAACTGATAAAATTTTCTACGTGTAAATATTCTAGTTCTGTGTTGTGCTTGGTTTGAAATAAAGGAATATAGGCAAGACTGATTCAACACAGAGATCAGCGCTACAAAGTCATCACAGCAGGAGGCAGTAGGTAAGAGTCCCACAAAGCATTCTTCTGTCATTTCAGCCATTGGTGGATCATAGCAAATATTTGCTGTGTGGTACTTTATTTGAGAAGATTATTCCTCCAAGGTTTTTGATGACAAATACCTTGCAAACAGTTTCAGGAGTGTTTGTAGATCAGTTGCACAGGATCTGGAATGACACAGACGACTCAGTTTATGAAAGCGTCCCAGGATTTGTGGATCATTGCATTAATAATAAAAGAGAGGACAGAGCAGATCTCAAGAGGCAGTCAGGGTAATTTTACCCAGGTTGATCAAACTCATTGTTTGGACGCTGTGTCTCACCAACAGGACAGTTATACTCAGACTTCCCATTTGCTTTTGAGCAGACAAAAAGCAACTGTTAGGTTCACTTCTGTGTTTTGCTGTCCACTGAACAACTCCTCAGCTCACGTGGAGTAGGGCTTCCCTTCCATCCACTGAATTGGCTGTCTGATATCAGATCATACACGCATTCTCCAAGACAAACACTTGATATGATCACCTAGGTGGCTTTTACACATGTAGTTCATTACTGGTCCTTGATTGGAATCAGAACTAATGATAGTCAAGTACTTTGAGCAGTAACAAATCGGGGAATTGGGTTTGTGGGAATTGGTTGTTACGGGTTATTGAAACAGTTGGGAAGTCCTTACTGGATTACAGAAGCAGGATCACTGCTGTGTTGGAAAGGGCTGCTGTCCTGGGACCAATTCCTTCTCAATTGTGTTGGCCAGCCAGTGTTGCCTTCTGAAATCATAGGCGGCAAAACAAAGAAAACAACATCCATGTCTCCCCTGGCAACTTGAAAGTTTTTCAACTCACTCTGAAAATTGATATTTTCATGAATGACTAATTTTAGAAGAGGGAACAACAGAAAATCACTCACTCATTCCTACGGAAAGAAAATCACTCTCACACTGGCAAAGCCTGACCAGTGCAGCTTCCTGTTCCTCTAGCATCAGTTTGTACCTGTCTTGTAGCTTCAGCTTTGCTGAACTCCTACCTCTCGCCATCACAGTACCCACTATTTGATAACACAGATGATGAGAGAATGAACTCCACGGATGAAATTATTCTCTACAAATACAGATGGTCCAACTGCAAAATAGGAAGCCCTTATGGCAAAAGTGCAGTTGTCTGAAGGAGAACTTGTTACTTGAGAGCTGCAGAGACAAACCCCAGCACGAGCCCGGCAGCTGCTCTTTTCTAAATTGTTGGCCTTGACGAACTGAGGCTGATCTTTGAGCTCCACAAAAATCCGTTTGATATCAGGTTCAGTCTCTGGGTCTCCTTAGAAAAAGTTCATAGGTTTGGTGGGTTTTAAACCAGATTTTTCTGGCTGTAATAAAGGCACAGAATTTGGATCTGATACTTTCACTTTAGGTGGATCTAACCACTTGGCATTGAGCTTCCAACGTCAATTGTCAAATGTAGTTTGAAGTGTTAGTAATGACTGGTGGAAAGGGGTCTGCTGCGGAGGTAGGACAACAATGAAACAACATCTTGAAAGACTGAAGAAAGTTTTACCTAGATTTAGATATTAGTATGATCACAAAATCACATTTTTCTCAAGACCCTTTCTGTTGCCAGGTGGATTTGGACCTGCCTTTTAGGTAAATCCTTCTTGTAACCGTGCTGTCCACAATCTGTAGTAAAAGATTTAAGGAAAAGGCTGCACAAATGCTTGGTGGCAGCTGTAATGCAGCTTACAGAGCAGGTCAAATCAAGGCTCATGCTTTTGGTGACCCTCAGAAGCATGTTTCCCTATAAAACTGATCATAGGGGCTGTGAAGCTGCTACACCATACCTGGTTAACGCATTGGTTGATCATTACAAGGTAGAATGGCATGTAGGTTTCAGCTTTGACAAATTGACATCTTCTGCCTAAGAAAAGATGTGCCAGAAGCCTCTTGGCCAGCTTTATTGTGCTCTACATGGGCCTGCACAGGTTTGGTCTTTGGTTAGGTCACAGCCCAAGGGCTGTTAACAACAGTTCAGATGGTCTTCATTACCATGAGAAAGAAATTGAGACAAAGAGAAAAAAACAGAAGTTTATTTTACAGCAGGTTTTGTCAAATATCCAATCCCACTGCTCTGGCACTCTGCAAATCCACAAAAAACATCAGAAAAAATCCAAATGGAAACAAATGCACATCCCCCACCTTAATGTTTTTCTCAGGTTAAAGGAAAAATTTTAATAGTTTTTGTATTCTCATTGATAAGGTTGGGAGAAATGCAGGTCCTGTTAAGTCACAGGCTGTGGGGTACCCTGTGGGCCTTTAAATCAGACAACAGATTTCCTTTTCAAGAGTTTTCAAATGCTATATGTTCCTTTTGCCCCAAGCAAACAAAATTTCTTCTTTTTTTTTTTTTTTTTTTTTAAAGATGTGAGATGGAGTTACGTTTGAGTATTTGGCTGATGGAAAGTAGTTCATTTCACAAAGACTATGTGGTATTCTTTTGTAAGGGAATAACCAGCTGTGGCAGGGAATGAAAAGCTCTTCCCATCCTGTAGGTTCACACAGGCGCTTTTCTCAGAGGCAGATGGGCAGAGCACGGCACTGGCGTTCTTACAAGGAGCATCTCTAGCAGTTTAAGTGCAGAAACCTGGAGGTCCTGGGCATTGCACAAAAGGCACGTTCAAGCAGAAGGAGATTTGGCA
>VYXH01012427.1:24998-87563 GCA_013397275.1 Burhinus bistriatus | reverse complement strand
GCACTTGAGCTGGGCTATCAATTGCTGCCCCAAGGCTCATCTCTAACGAGCTTGATTGTATCCCCTTCATACCTAGTTTAAAGCCCTCTCAATGAGCCCTGCCATCTCATGAGCGAGGATCCTTTTCCCTCTTTGAAACAGCTGAATTCCATCTGTCAAGATGAGGCTCAGCTTTTTTTCTGTCCCAAGATCAGGCCGAAGCCATGGTGGAAAGCAGACCATGTCTGCCCTAACTATTACAGTACTGGCATCAGAGGAGACAGTTCTGCTACTGGACTCCAGCACCATTCTTGTCAGCTAGGTCAATACTTACAACCAGTATCTACAAGGGGACTTGCTTGCTTATTAGTTGTATGAAGGCTCCACATGGATAAACACTGCCCTTAGACCTGGGTTCAAGTCTTCTATCTGTTCCAGCTCCTTCATGTAGTCCTTGTGTTTAATGGCCATTGATCCTAACCTCCTACAAGCAGCAGCCTACATGCTTTGTCATTTCTTTTTTACTAAGGTCTCCAGCTTCCCTCCATTCCCTCCAAAACACTGCTGACATAGGTATCTGTGCCAAGTTCCCCACAAGCACATACTGGCCAGCTTCCTCTTCCTCTGCACACTCCTTTCCTTTAACCCCAATCAGCAAACACAAGCATTGAAATCATGATATCTGACATGCGTACAGCTGCCCACCTACCCTGGTGTTTAACCAAAAGCCTTCTTTTTTTCTTTCCTCTGCCTCTTTCTCTCATTTTGGGCTACTGGTTCCTCATTCCACTGCAAACGCCACCAGTCCCAAACAGAGGAATGCTGCAACTGGGCTTGATTCTACCTCTTCCCACAGCGCTACTTAATTGTTCTTGTCATGGCAGGAATACAGAAATTGAAAATGTATTTTAAATTGCATACGGATTGCATTGTTGTACCTTCAGAAGTGGTCAGTTTCAAATGCTTCTGAGAAAGGTGCAAGAAGCCCTGTGGCTGTCAACTAAAGATATTCTGCACCTGTCTTGGATGTTACGTTTCACTCCGATCTCTAATAGTCAGAGATTGATTTATGCCTCAAAGTCTAACATTTAATATTCCAGGGTATTCAGATTAATTAGAACTCTGCATATTCTTGAAATCCATAGAAATGTTTAATTCCTTTTTAACTTTTGGGCTCGATGACATTTTTTATCCACAGTCTAATTACAGGGTGCATGAGAGGTAAGAGAGAAGTAAGAAAGAGAATTATTTAAGAAATTGCCATCATTTAATTGCTTTGAATTAAATTCAAACTCCTGCTCTGTCTTCCCTATAGCAGTTTTTAGTCTTCTGTGCTCTTTCCTAAGTTAATCACAATTAATCTTTTAAATTTGTCTTCAGAGAAGATGCGTACCATGCTCTGGATCATTCTTATAGCCTTTCCTGAATGTCTTCTGAAGAGGGACTTTGAAAAACTTTCTTTAAAAGAGAGAAATAAGGTATATGCCCTTGTTTTTCCATTTTGTCAGCACACTTAGATGATAAGGAGTGTGGTTTTCCTTTACATGGGCTCATGGTTAGGCCTTTTATAAGTCTGTTGTTAGAGACTGTGTCAACCACTTGACCTTGTGATAAAGACTCTCATAATGCCTAGAAATATTTTTTCTTAATTTTGTATATATATACACATGCTACAGACTTATAATTCTATTAAATGATTAGATTATTTAAATGAGAATGTTTGTATGTTAGCTTATGAACTTTCTCATTCTTAAAGTGTGGTTGGATATATCCTGCCTGGTTTTTATTTTAAATTGGTCGATTTGTATTAACATCTATGTCATTTACTTTGTAATCCTTCTGCTGCTGTTGTATTTTTATCAGAAGAAAAATATGATTCTAATCAATGTTCTCTGCTGGAGAAAAAGCTAAACAGGGGTGATTATTTGTTTTGCATAAAACTTCAGACTAACTGTGCCAGTCAGATCAAAGGTCCATCTAATTAGCATCTTGCCTCTGACAGCGGCCAGTAATAGATGCTAAGAGAAAACATATATAAAACCATAAAAGATTATATTTCCTTCTCTTGTAACTCTTCCAGTTTATAAAAATCAGGGTTCAAGACAATCTGGAACCTATTAATTATTTTTGGCATCCAAAAAATCCTGTTACACTTAGTGCAATAGTTTAATAAATGTGAAAAAGTACATCTGTGTATTTAATTCTCCTGCCTGATAATTTTGTGATGTACTCTACTTTTTATATTAAGAAAAATTGCATAATCATTGTCTAATCAGGATTTTATATAAACTTATCGTATCTTCCTTCCCTATCATCTTTAGTCCAGAGTGAGGAGTCTATTTAATGCCTTTTCATGTAAAATCTATCCCCTACCTCTTATCATCATTATTACACTTCTTTGTGTTTTGCTATGACTGCGTATTATGTTTGAAATGGGATACAGAGGCTTTATTCTTTGTAATTGTTGTTCTTATTTTCTTGGGAGTCTCACGGATCCATAATTTATATCTTTAATATTGTAATAAAGTTCCCTATATTTTGTCTTACGTCAATGCCTATTTGCTTGTCAAATTCTCACCTAGGTCTTCTAATTCCCATTTTATACTTCACTTTCCATAAGTATCTTTTATGAAGGCATGTAAATGAGTGGTTTGCTTTTCACAGGCACAGAAGCCACTTGATGTTAATTATCAATTGTAGTTCACACATTGCTTTTTTGTTGCAGTTGCTGTGTACCTGTCAGGGCTGGCTTTAGCCCTAGGGAAGGTAGCAGCTGTCTAGGATGGCATACTGGTGGGGACAGCAAAATCACCGTAGAAGCAGTCTGTACTTGGCACCATCCACACTGAAGGCTTCAGAATATCAAGATGAACTGACTTCCTTGGCCAAATAGTAAGACACCACAGCATCATGTGAACTCCATGAGGTTCAACAAGGCCTGGCACCTGGGTCAGGGCAATCCCCAGTATCAATACAGGCTGGGGGATGAAGGGATTGAGAGCAGCCCTGCTGAGAAGGACTTGCGGGTACTGGTAGACAAAAAGCTGGACGTTGGCTGGCAATGTGTGCTTGCAGCCCAGAAAGCCAACCGTATCCTGGGCTACATAAAAAGAAGCATGGCCAGCAGGTCGAGGGAGGTGGTTCTGCCCCTCTACTCTGCTCTCGTGAGACCCCACCTGGAGTACTGCATCCACCTCTGGAGCCCCCAACATAAGAAGGACATGGACCTGTTGGAGTGGGTCCAGAGGAGGGGCATGAAGATGATCAGAGGGCTGGAGCACCTCTGCTATGAAGACAAGCTGAGAGAGTTGGGGTTGTTCAGCCTGGAGAAGAGAAGGCTCCGGGGAGACTTTATTGTGGCCTTTCATTACTTAAAGGGGGCTTATATCAAAGATGGAGAAAAATTTTTTATCAAGGCCTGTGGTTACAGGACAAAGGCCAATGGTTTTAAATGGAAAGGGGATAGATTTAGATTGGACATAAGGAAGAAATGTTTTATAATGAGTGTGGTGAGACACTGGAACAGGTTGCCCAGAGGAGCTGTGGATGCCCCATCATTGGAAGTGTTCAAGGTTGGATGGGGCATTGAGCAACCTGTTCTAGTGAAAGATGTCCCTGCTTGTTGCAGGGGGGTTGGACTAGGTGATCTTTAAAGGTCCCCTCCAACCCAGACCATGCAATGATTCTATGATCACTACTTGCCAAACCCATTTTCTTACCTGCTTCTTGCCCAGCAGAAAGAGAGCGGCCACACAAATCAGCACTGCCATGCAGTTGCAGTAGGGTTTACATATTCACACATTCCCAGTGGGGACTGTAGGTAGAGAAACATGCAGGGTGGTGCTGGGCACACAAGCAGTGGGATGGTGGTTCGTGGTTATGAGAACAAGAGGCTTGCTTAGCTTTCATGCTCTGAACTCTTTAAGAACCTCAAATGAGATGCTCTGAACTGCTTTCTGAACTGAGAGTCTAAGGAGGTTAGCTAATGAGTTGTATGTCCCATGTTGTGCAGAATGAATGTTTCTACAAAATTTTATTTGAAGAACTCCATGAATAATAGCCTTGAGTGGTATTCTCAGGCTGGAAAACATCATTTACATCAAAAATGTAAATATGGCTTTAAAAAAATGGTTTTCATTCTTTAGGCGCTAAATGCACCAAGAATGCCTTAATTCAAATTGTCTGATTGTTGTGTGACTTCCCTCTGAAGTGAGGTTACAGTTGTTTAGGTACTGTATTTTAACTTATTTTATTTCTACTATATCTAACCTGAACTCTGAATATTCTAGGCTACAAAAAACATTTCTTTTTGTTAATTACCACAATTTTATTATTTATTCTACACTTTAATTACGGGTACATACTCTGTATCAATATTAGTCTCCTTTTCTCAAAATCCTGAACTAATATTTTTGGCTCTCAATGTAAAGGTCAGCTTCATAGGTCATTTTAAATATCGGTGCATCTCAGATTGCCTGAACTAAAGCCAGTGAAGTCAGTGGAAAGTAATACAGCCTACTGCTGATCTGCTTTTTGTCATTTCTGGAAAGGTTTGAAGTTGTTTAATGTATGGAAAGTTTGCAAAAGCGTAACCTTTCTTAAAATCTAGGTGGACTTAAAAAATTTCCTGTTGTCTCCACAAAACAACCCGATGAAGTAATTATCAGGGTCAGTGAGGAGGGCAGGCAGCATCCTGCAGAGCCACAATTCCAGCTCGCTGATGGGGCTCTGTTCCTGTAACTAAGAAATGCACTGAGGAGCAGCGTACGAATGCACAACATGCATGTTTGTACTTTTTGTAGTTCTCACACGACTACGAAGCTAACAGTCGTGAGTAACATATTTCAGCCTTTTATCCTGTGTCTTTTTATCTAAAGATGGGATCCCCAAGACATCACCTTCCCCGAACTATGGAGAGCAGAGAGCACTTATTTGCAGAGATTCTCTCAGTGCTTCATTTTCGGATGCGTCAGTCCGTAAAGCCACCCCTTCCCAGCACACCTAACAGGCTCACCGGGTGCATGGGCTTTACTTCTCACTCTTGAACAGTCGGTGTAAGCACGTCTGTTGCAGTGGACTGCAAACACTGCAAGAGTGGCTGCGTGCCTGCTAGCTTTGGTTTTGTTCAGGGCTGCAGCCCCACTGTCATGACTGCTCTCTGACCATCCTTTGGATACCAGTTGTCCCAAGCAGGAGAAGCCAAGTGGTTTGAAACATGCTGGTGTTCCTGGAAGAGCAGTTTAATCAGAGCAGGCTGGTCCTTCCAGGTGAAATGCCGTTGATTCACTTACAAGTCCTGGATGCACAAAATTTGGAGTAATTACGTGACTACTTCAGAGAGTGAAGTAAGAGTCATCCCTGTGATTGAAGGGGACGCGTGTGAGGTGGAAGGCTTTATCTTCTCCAGTGGGGGCTACGAAGTTTCAACACGTAGCCAAAGGCTAACAGAAACATCAAAGTCATTGAGAATTACCTAAGAAACTAAACTGGTGAAACTACTTAGCCAGAGGAGGAAGAAGAGAAAGACTTATTCCTCCCCAGGTGCTTTGTAACTGTCAATGCTGTAATACAAAGCCGCGGAAGCAAAATGTAAGAGTAATGAACTCTGCTAGCAAAACGATTGCAACCGTGAGCCAGGGCTGCTGCTGAACTAAATGGGGCTTGGTAGCCTGCAAGGGTGAGTTGTGTTCTTAAAGGTGGGGGAAATGTGTGGGTTTTTTCTTACAGGTTTGTTGGGATTGGACTAGACGGGGGTATAAATGTTGCAGAAGCAGAAAAGCACAGTAATTACTGCTGAACCTGAAAGGTAAAGCTGCAAATTTTAGCACAACTGTGCACATGTAAGGCACGTATCATTTTTGCTTAAAACGGGGTGTATTTGAACAGTAAACAGTAGATACGTTAGGGTCCGTAAGTACCACAGTAAGTATCTTCTATTTTTATTTGCCCAACAGAGAAGAGAATGTTGTTGTAAATTAACTAAATTATTGGTCTCAGACTGTCCCAGATACTAGATTCATATTTCAACTGCTGTTACCCCATGAGTATACAGTTGAATCTACTAGGAGTTACATATTACAACATACTTTCTAAACACCATAATCCAATCTTTTAGTTAGGTTAGGTTTCTACCTCTCCCAGCCCATCTAGAATACAGAATAAATGCAAAGAGAATTAGAAGCAGATATTAAAGTCTTGGAAATATAACTAATAAATATAAAAGCTGGGAAAAAATTCTGTGCAGCAAAAATAAATTAACATGATTAGCATAGCATCTTTAAACTTTCTTTTTTAAATTGAAACAATTCCAGAATTAAAGTCACTTAAGGCTTGTCTTCAGGCCAGACTGACTGGAAAATGTTTCAGTTTCAATAAACCACTGTTTGTTTTAGTCTAAAACTGGTAGGACGTGAAAAACTTCACCAAAACCTCATTTAAATATAGTAATGCCCCATTTCAGTAATATAACGTGTATAAACAAGATGTCCATCAGTTTAATTGGCAATTTTGAAAGATGTCCACTAAATACTATGCAATGTGAAGCATTTGAGAACCACAAATATTATGCAGTTATTTTTTCTGCTATTTAGAAAATAAATGTAGCTTACTTTCTCCTGTTATTTTATGCTAGTATTTTTTTTCCTGTTTCAGTGTGGTTGGTGCAGTAAAGCTGAGGATTTACTGGTGCAAAACGGGAACATAATTTGGTTTTGGTTTGGACCAGAAGTTGATGTAATGTTTGTAACATTTGCATTCCATTTGCATCTTTACAGATTGTACATACGGGCAAAGTATGGGTGCACATTTGAAAATCCACTATTAGCTTTCTAGACACTAGCTAGATGAGTAATTTTGCTAGTGGGAATAAAATCAGGGTTTAATGGGAACATTAGTGAAGTTTATCTGCTACTTTTTTTGTTTTGTTTTCTCTAACATTAATTAGAATGACTGTATATTTTCAAACGTGTCATTTCAGCTTTCAGTTTCTAATTTTACAGTATTAGATGGCCAAGACTGCCTTCAGGTCAGAGTTTGGATTTTTACAGACAAATGTAATTTGTACCGTGAAAAATACATGAGAAAAATCAAGTCACAAATTTACACAAGTTGAGGAAAGTGACAGTCAGGTTTATACACATCAAAGGAGTTACACCAGCGAAGAATTTGGTTCAGAGGCCGAGCTCTGGCTACTCCAAAGGATTTACCCTCTCTAAAGGGGTGATTCTGACAACAGGACTGCAATAAGGTATCAGTTTTCAGTTTGGTTCATTTAAACTATTTCTTTACCAGAAATGCAGGCAGTTAGCCATAAAAGTGGCCAAACCAGGAATGTATTGTTCTAATGTTTATGCAGTCAAAAAAACCCAAGCAGAAACCCTTCAGCCATTTTATCCCACTTTGTCAACTCTTCGAAAGTCTTGCAAAGACAAGATGATGGGAAATATGTTTCATTTACAATAAAACATTCCCAGAGAAAATTCTGAGGTCATAAGCCACATTTCTGAAAATTGCAATGACTCAAGTGACCTCTTGTTCTAACAACTGCAATTTTAAGCCTCTACTACTCTGATCTGTAATCAAGATAGGGAAAAAGAAACAGTGATGTGGGCAACACAGACAGGACTGGATTGCGTCAGAATACGGTATTTGTTTTCTTGGCTGACCCAATATGAAACATAACTTTGAGATAAAGAGTAGTAAGAAAACTGTAAGGACATTTCCTGTCTCTTAAATTTATTCAGTTGTACAGTTGTTTCAAGTTGGTCATTTACTTTCAGGATTGTTCGCACTGCACCAGTCTAAGGGCAGTCCTGCCCCTCTGGAATCATAGCACTGAAAAGCTGGGTGGGATTTCAAGAGATCGGTGGTCCATTCCCCTACGCTGAGCTGGTCAGCTGTATCCTAGACCATCCTCAATAAAAGTATGCCTAACTGTTCTTAAAACTTCCAATTTCCTAAAGCCTTCCTAGTCTATGGCCTTCCGAGCTAACCTGTTTTGGTGTTTAATAGTCTATGTTGGAAAGCATTTTCCTAATGTCTCTGCTAAATCTCCCATGCTATAAATCAAGCCAGTTATTTCTTGGTTTTCCTCTTGTGGCCCTGAATACGAATTAACCATCTGCTCTTCATTTAAGGAGAGATTGTTTCATTTTTTAAAATCTACAATTATTTAAATATATTTTTAATATGATAAAATGCAGTAATACTGGTAAGATGAGGATTTGCTGTATAGGACCTAGTTAGTGATCTGTAGGCTCACTCTCCTTTCTCTGTGCCAGCCTGCAAGTGTTCCTTTGCAATAAGAGAAACCCTCCCTTCTGCTGGATGAATGTCTGCTTGTATCTACATGCGCTGGTGTGGCCATGAGTAAATTCAGTAACATCTTGCCCTGCTCTGATTTTTTACACTTGCATGGCAGATGTAGCAAGGACCTAGGGTGTTGGCAAATACCTGTGTTCAGCGAATTTGTCTCAGGCATAAATTTTATGCCACAAACATAGTAGCCTCTTAGACAAGCTTAACCTCAAAATGAGTAGATCCTGCCATTGCTTAAAACTATAGAATCCTCTAATACCGCAGCAACGGCTTTGCAGATCAGGACAAAATTTGGTTCAATGTTTTAATGTCTTTAAAATTTTTGTAAAAACTAAAAGCCAAATTATATTATCATGTAAAGGTGGAGAAACTGAGTTCTGCTGAGTTAATCCTGAGTAATGCAGCTGTCCATAAAAACAAGTTTGACCTCAATGTGGATGACAGACAGGATTGATCAATTTTAAATGTTTTCAGTATTTCAGAAACACGAAATGCTGTGTAAATGGTAAATATTAATGTCTCTACATAATATGGGTTTTAGTTGACAATGGAAAATGTATTTACCCCGGTGACCAACATTTGGTGTCAGTGTAAGTTACAAACTGCAGCTCTGCAGAGTGGCTGTGGTCATCCTGCTCTTTCTCCGGGCTCTGCAGGGGGAACTTAGTGCAAGCTTAGTAAATGGGGATAGTAAAAAGCTTGGGATAGTAAAAGCTCAAGAGCAACTCAGCAGAACAAAACTAACTCCGAGAAATAACAAGTACGTTTCAGCGGGTCTCTTTACTTCTGTCCCCCTGGATGCTTTGAAACAGGATTATCACATACACCGACTGCACAGTGGTTCTGTGTCATTTAAAGGGGCATTTATGGGGCCTACCAACAAATTCAGACTGTCCAGAATTTCAGGAATCAGTAACAAACCCAGACTTCTTTTACCTCATAGTTGTGAAAAGGTCTCCAATGATGTGAGCCATTTTGTCCAGGCTGCAGAACTGATGCCGCACTGTATCTCATTCAATTTGCAGAGGTATCAGAGATCTCTCTTTACTATGAGGGTGGTGAGACACTGGAACAGGTTGCCCAGGGAAGCTGTGGATGCCCCATCCCTGGAAGTGTTCAAGGCCAGGTTGGATGGGGCTTTGAGCAATCTGGTCTAGTAGGAAGTGTCCTTGCCCATGGCAGGGGGCTTGGAACCTTCCAACCTAAACCATTCTATGATTCTATGATCTCCAAAGTGTGAATATTTCTGCCTTTCTTTAGGTCATGTGACAATAACACCTTTATAATACTTCTGTAGCAGTACCATCTGACTGCTTAAATGCTGGCCAGATTCTACCCTTGATCATTGTACAAATCATTCTCTGGTATTAATTAAGAAGTGACTAGGGTAGGTGTAAAGTGCCAACTTGGAAATTCTGCATTCGCTTAGCCTTTCTGCAGCTCCCAATATCTCTGCTGAGATCCAACATCATATTCCTGACTGTGAACTCCTGATGATAGCTTCCCCAAAGGCATCCAGGCAACATAGTCTTATTCATCGGTTTCATACAGTTTCATACAAACATAAGTATTCTGTTTAAAATTCAGTGGGATTTTTCCAGAAAATTCAAAGTAAGTGGGTATTTCCATGTGGGTTAGAAGAACAGAAGCAACACAAAAATGGAAATAACTCCACATCTTGCACTCAGTGCTCTAATGGAAAACCCAAGCACTCAGTTTCCCAGTAAAACTTCTCAGTGCTAATTTTCATGCAAGCTACTGCTTAGAGTGCTAATGTGTCTTTTGCTATGACTTGTGAGACATGTTTCACTGTTTTATGATATTCTTTTGTAGGTGCAATAGCAATCTATTGCCTACATAAGATTACATTTTCAAAATGCAGTCTTTTTTAATGTATGTGCCATTGTTCTGGCAATTTGAATTGCTTACAAAAATTAGTGTGAAATTTTGCATTGTAAATTGGCTTTTAATGTGCAAATTATAGTGCATGCATGAAAGTTTTGAGTCAGAACATTGGGAAAATAGACATAAAATGCATTTTTTTAAAATGAACTGATAAGGAGTTATGTGGAATATGCAAAAATATGTAAGAAGGGGAGGAAGGATAGATAAAATGTCAACCTTGACATTTTTGTCACTGCTCATTTAAATTCTTCACAAATGAAATGAAGTTCAATAAAATGCCAGATCAGCTTTTCTTTTCCTTACTTTGAAGCAGCATTTTTAATAGTTAAGGTTAAACATTTACTATCTGACGCAGAATTGGTCTTCTGTAGTCCTAGCTTTAAGCTGTTACTTTCAATGAAAGTTTTCCAGAGTAAAGACTTCATGATTTGGTTCTCCCAAAACATGGCATAGAGTTCATGGAAGGATTCCTTCTGTTTGACATGGGCCTTGCTTCTCACAACAAAGAAGCAATGGGATGGGGCAGCTTTATTCTGTGCTCACTGCGGTCAGTAGGAAGTCTTCTACAGAAGAGCATACATCTCATAGGGAACATTATAACCGGTAATAAGCATTTTCTGCAGCAGAGCCTTGATTGCCAATTTTTCTTTCCATCAAACACACAGTCACCAAGCCATCTAAATGCATTAGAGCTCTTTGGAGTTGCAAAAAGACTCAAGTGGGCTTTGAATGAGTTCCAAAGGGCATTCAAGCCTGTCTCTACAGTTAAACTCGTCTTTGGAGCTCTGCAAATGCATTGTATTAATTTTTTATTAAAGTTCTCTTGACTCATGCACACAGTGCAAAAAATGAAAAGGTGTTTTAATAATATAACTACAGACATCTGAATTATAGTAAAATATTAATAATCTCCTTGTTTAGTTTTGCAATTGATAGAGGCTAGGGAAATGAAGCCTTCCAAGTGCTGTTCTAAAACAGAAAAGCCACATGAGGAGGAAGTCCATATGAGTATATTGGTAGAAACTATACAAAATAATACAAAAAACCAAACACCTTGTTCAGATTGATACGTTGCAGAAAAATCAACAAAACCTCTGTACATGATGTGGTGTTTCACAAAGTTATTAGAGATGTTAGAGGTCAATGGGCAAGGGTCACCCAGTCTTTATAGCATACTGATATTTTCAAGTCTTTTAAAAGCTTAGGTTACTCACCAAAGTCTTTGAAAGAAATGGAGGTATCATATAATAAGAGAAAGTTCTCTTCAGGGTTCTTGGCTTCACAATGAAGGATGTTATGAGCAGTCTCTGAAAGTATCTGTACTGAGACAGACAGTACTCAATAAACTAGCCATAAACAATCTTGGATAGACAGAGAAGATCCCAGTGATAAGTTTGAAAATGGTGAAGAATTATTCAAGATGGTCAAGTCTAAAGATGACAGCTAAAAATTGCAAACATTGAGCAGCTATAATAGCGTCTGTATGAAGAAAGCCAAAATACATTTGGACTGACCACCTTACAAAAGAAAATTTAAGGAAGGATTTGAGAGAGAACTCTGAACTTACGAATGCAATGGAGGCTAGTCATCATTTTCTCTGATATGATGAATTAGGAGGATTCAAATGAAATCCTATCAGGCAACAGATTTAAAGTGAACAAAAGGATGTACTTTTTCACATAACAGATAATTACATTGTGGAACTTGATACCACAGAATGTTTTGGACATGAAATATATAGTGTCAAGAAGAGGAGTGGATAAATTCGCAGATACTGTTTGGTAACTATAGCACTGGATGGTCAATACATAAACTCTAGTTAAGGATCTCCTTTAGCTGCTACGTGCCAGTGCCTCTGGAGGACCACTCTATGGATGTGTCATCTCTTGCATGCATTCCCTTAGCATCCACTGTTGGCCACTTTAGAGACAGGTTACAGGGGGACGTGGACCCCCATGGACTGTGATCTCAGCTACCATGAGAAAAAAAATTGTTGTAATACTTTCTTTGTTGACATTTTGGAAGGAAACACAATTAAATAAGTTTGCTGAAATTCACTCTTTGACCTCTGTGTACACCAAATACCAGTACAAAAAATTAATTGGCATAAAAATAGAAAAAATTGTTAATATTAGGGCTTTTAGTGAATATCACTGAGTGACAATTAACTGACCATTATGGTGGGAAACCATTACCTATAGACCACCCACCTGTTGAATTTGAGGGGAGAGGGAAATGGGGAAGGATTTTAATGTATGTTGCTAGTAATTACATGAACATTAGTATGTCAAATACATTCAACAGATCTATACTTTTTACACTCAATTCCTAATCCTTAGAATTTTATCCTATTTCAACTGGCATTGTTAAAAAATTTCCTTTTCTGTTGAACTATTTCTCTTGATAGCAAAGTTGACCTGAAAATATTCTCTCCACCTGTCTCACAAACAGTTGTTTAAAAATGTAGAAAGTAAGATGTGCTGGCTTTTTAAAGCTTGGGTCATAAATCTTTCATATTCAACTTTAGTAGAAATTAAAGCCTTAGCGAGTAGAAATCCACATTTAGTAACCACCTACCATAATCCATGGTGAATGATAAACTCAAAAGGTGACAAGAAAATAATAACTGAAAATGCATTATCATAAACATTTCTGAAAGGTAGGTTCTTCTGTGAAAAACAACTGAGATCACTGGGAGGTCAAAATGAAGACATTTGCATTAGATCAGTATGTGACGAGCAACCTGAAAAAAAATGCCAACAAAAGGAGTCAGAGGATTAAGTATTTGCCACTCACAGGCCATAATCTACATCAAACTAAATTATGAAGTAATAATATTAAAAAATAATTACCTGACCTTCAGAAAGCTGTTTTTAAAACCCAGGTTTTTGAGACAGATGCTTCAGAGTTTTTCATGCAGGAGCTGAAAGTATTTTAAAACATTAAAGCTTCTATGTGCATTTTCTGTCAAGATGGAATACGATATTTATGAGATTTATTTCATTTCTGCCTTTGCAAATTATTGCTAATGACAGAATAAAAGTGCACATCAGAATCCCCTAATATTAATGCGCTTAAGCTTATTCAGTCTTCATTTTCTTGTGGCCGCCCCACAAAGAAGAGATTCAGAATTCAGCAGCTAGCGATATACTCTGAATAAACAACTGCCAAAGCTGGTGCCGGCTAGACTCCAGCAGCGCTATCGGTAATTCCCCGTACCCCTTTTCCTGTGGTTGACCCAAATGAGTGTTCGTGCTGGCTACCGCCATTCCTCCTCACAGAGCGTGTGGAACAAGAAGTCTAAGCAGGGCTTATCTCCTCTGGCAGAAGTACTTTGTAGGACAAAAGGCCACAAACATCTGCTCCCACATTGTTCCCTGTCCCCTGGTAGGCTGTTGGCTGCCTAGGAACCTCCCGCAGAAACTGGATTGTAGTTGCTGCTGGGGGTGTCTGCAATCAACATGTATTGTCATTTGGGACATTTTTCAGCTTAAAACATGGCTCTTTGTAAAATATAAACTAGGCTGATCATTACTGATGAATTACATTTGCTTAAGCCTTTAGGAGATGAAATGAGAAGAGTCTAATAAATCTCTATACCCACGTATAATGCTTCCTGTTAGAAAAGCCAAGCAGTTGAAATCAATGGAGGCTCTGGCTTTTTGGTGATTGACTGCTTCTGCTGAGCTGACTGCTGAAAGCAGGGTGTGAGCTAAAGCTTGATAATTCCTGAACACAGGGAAAACAAGGGAAAATGCTACAGGTTTATAAGATGCTTCATAAGCAGCCCTTGGAGCAGCCTTGTGGCAGGAATGGAGCAAATGGAGAACACTGATGCTGAGGTAGCAGAATTACGCTCAAGCAGAAAAAGAATTATTTCACATTGTCACTAGATGTCAGAAAGTTTATCTGTGGTCATTAAGCAACAGTCAAAGCACCAAGCTCCCCCCAGTAGAAAGTCACATTAGTAACAGTAAGAAAACTTTCCATATTTTGTTGTGAGACACATGAAAATCATAATGTGTCTACAAGAGCTTTGAAGTGAGACATAATGACAGGGACAACAAGGATAACAGTCTGGACAAGCTCTAGATAGGTGAATTGTATAAAGAATTCTGAGAAAATATTCTCGAGGAAGGTTTGGTATCTCCTCTGCCAACTTTTCAGTGAGAAATCTTAAAAGATGGGAAAATATAGCTTGTAATTTAATGTAAGCCTGGGGGAGAATTTTGACAAACTGGTTTCACTTATACTATTTCAGGGTATGAGAAGATGTAAAAGATGTAAAACGAGGAGAAAGAAGAGCACAATACACTTATCATAATCTAGAAATGATCTATCAGACATAGACAGAAGCAATACTATTAAAACTTTTGGACAGCTGATGGAAAACTTCATCAATTCTCACAGACATCTAAAATAAAGAAGATAATTGACTGTAGGAAGTGGACTAGTCCTACAAGAAAAGGAAATATTTCTTCTGAGGAAAACACATAGATTTGGGGAAAATCCCACAGAACTCATGCTAATACTGTGCTGACCAAAGAACATGCAAAAATTAAAAAAAAAAAAATGCAATACAAGGCAGAAACAGAAGACACTTTTTCTCTGTATAGAGAATACTAAGAATAAACTTAGAATAAGCCTGTGCTAATTTGTGAGGCAGAGCCTGAAGCATTTGGTAATGGAATTATTTGAAAACAGAGGTGACCAGGACCTGCTCAGAGTTGACTATTGCACTAGTTTTATTAAAGAAATTCAGCTAAGTAATTCATTAGTCAGCAAGGAAATGAATCACAACAGGACAGCATTAGCCAACAACATGTATGATAAAGTTGTTTGAGATAACAGAACACCTTAAATATCTTAGGAATTTCAAATATTTGAAAGGTATGGAGGTTTCATAGACATGCTTGCAGCCTGTATTATTCAGAGGTCAACGGACTTTGAAAACTATGTTGAAACAGCAAAGCAAACATGAAGGCAAATGAAGATGATTAAGACCCTATCTTGGTTTACTTCACTGCAAAGCCACACCTCTGCATTCGAGAGCCTCATTCACATGTGTAATTCGGACCAGGAAGATCAGGTTGGCAAAAACACAGACATTTGAGGGCGTTCTCATGAACTCAACCCCCTCTCATTGTAAGAGTGCAACTTGTGATGACAAAAATGACGGGGGTAAAGAAAAGTAACTGTCTAACAAACCTTTAGATCCTACCACTGAGAGGCAGCTCATTTGCAGACAATGAAAACAAGAACCACCAAATGATATAAAACCTGTCTTTCAAGTCAGAGAAGCCACATTCACTCCAGATAAAAGAGGATATTCCAAGTAGGACTACCATCCTTCTGTTTTCTCATGAAATGTCTTCTTTCTCACTTAGAAATCTTGTCTGGCAAGGTATAGAGGAATTCTGTATTTATCTAAGATTTCGAGGTATGCAGCAGCCCTTTTCCTGGTAAATCTGATGGTTTTGCAATGACAACAGGCACGTACAGTTGTGAGTGGAGGCTTGACATAGTTTTGGAAACTCTGGTCATTTACAACACATTGGAGATTGTGGCTCCAGATGTACAACAGGTTTGATGTTTCCCCCAAAATTGTGGTTGTGCCTGCACAATAGGATGGCACTGCCCAGAAACTCCATGCTCATTCTGCAGGTCCAACACAGGAGGCTTTTATTGTGCACACTGACTCCACACTGACAGTGCATAACCCCAGTTCAAACCTCAATAATAGCAATACAGGTAAGATCAGAGTTTCATCTAGCTCTGCACCTTGTCTCCAACAGTGACTACCAAGCGAGCGTCCCAAGAAGATTATAAGGCCCCTCTAGAGACCCCTCCCAAAATATTTTTTGAGTATCTAGTGATCAGTTATTCTAGGGCTTCCTAAACTAGGTGCTGTGGTTTTGTATTGAACAGCCCTTGGCGTCCTTTTCTTCCATCAATTTATCAAATACTTTTTTAAATTCAGGTACATTTTTAGTATCCAAAATGTCCTATCACAAGTTCTCCTGGTTAATTATGTGATGAGTGAAGACATAGCTCCTTTTGTTCACCTGGAGGCTGGCATCTTCTTGTTTCATTTGATATCTTCCAGATTTTGTATTGAAAGAAACAGTTATTTCCTATTCACCTTGTCCAGGCCGCTCCTGATTTTATTGATCTCTAGCATGTCTTCTTTGTGCTTTTCACAACAAAAACCTTCATCTATTTTATTGTTCTTCATCCTGTAACCGCTTCTATCTTTAACCATACTTGCTGCACTTATCTGTATCTTTTACAGTACTTCTGTATCTGTCTTCAGATGGATACGTAACTATAAACACTATTGAAGATGTAGATGTGTTACATATTTATACAACAGCAAAAGGATATTTTATGTTCTTGATACCTTTTGTAGTGATTTCTAGCATTGTTTGCCTTCATTTTACATTTCTCTACAGTGAATTTTTGTTGCCTAGTCATTACGTGGTAGGAGGTTCTTCCGTGAGTCTGCAATCAGCTGTAGTCTGTATCACTCTGACTAATTCAGTGTCATCGGCAAACATTTTCATCCCTTTTCAACACTATTTTCCGATTACTTGTGATCTGTGTTGAGCAATGCAGGCTTCAGCACAGAGCCACATGGGACTCCACGTGTGATCTCGTCCTACTGTGAAAGGCAACCATTAGTTCCTCTCCCTTCTTTCTATCTTCTGAACATTTCTTCATGTCTGATTATCTTCCTCAAGAGCCTCAAGGGAGGCAACTTTTTGAGTGCCTTCTGGAAATCCAGGCAGATGGTATCAAACAGATCTGTGTTGCCAACATGTTTTATTGACTCTGTCACAGGACTTTGATAGATTAGTGAAGCACGACTTCCCTTTACAAAAGCCATGTTGACTCTTCTTCATTGTACCGTATTTATCCTGATATCTACTAATTCTACTCTTTACTATCATTTCTTCTGGTTTAACCAGTACAGGTTGTTAGTTCACAGTACTGAAGATCTGCCCTGGAGTCCTGCTTAAAAATTGCTATCAGGATACTAAGCACTAAGTTTAGCAATGGCTTCTCTGAGCTGTCTTTTATGGGAGGTGTATTAAACGAATGCAGTTAGGCAGCTGGAGCTGACCCTTTAACGTATGTGCAGGAGACAGCTCCAAGACGCTGTGTCCGTGCCATGGCATGGGTTGAGCAATCCTGCTGGGATCATCGCATTTGAGAAGCCTCTTGAGAGAAATCCTGCTGAGGACTTTTATTTCATTTAGAATGAAACAAGGCTAAAAAAAATCCACCTCAGGCAGCATCTAGATTTGAGCTTAACCATAGATCAGGCTTTTCAGGATTGGAGAATTTTGCTGAGCATATTAAAAGGCTGTTGCACAATACTGTGACTGTTGACTTCACTGGATTTGTATAATGGAAGTAAAGGCTAAAATGAAAAGCAGATTTAAACCATGAGTACAGCTAACTTCGTGAGCATTCTGCCTTAGGAGTTGTGTGTGGACCTGAGAGTAGTTTAGTTTTCTCTGTCTTTATATTTAGTATTCAAAGCATTCAGCCATGATATTACCTACTCCTTGACTTTGCCAGATAGATTATGGAAAAAAGTGGTTTATTATGTTACAGGCGCTTGGGTTCTTGGCTGTTTGGGAGAAAAATAATGTAATCCAAAGAGTTTCTAGTGTATTCTGCAGGTATTTCCAATAAGACAGCCTGTATGAATATATAGCAGATTTGATCTATTAAATGTTTGTCAATTATGTATTTTATTCTGGAAGACTTCCTGGTCACTTTTTCAGCAGAATTAGCCCTCCAATACACTGACACCGTAGGCATTTGTGAAAAATATCGAGTCCAGGCAGTGTGTCTATCACAGCGCATGTGCTGTAACTTCAAAAAAACATTAATGGAACATATTTGCCTCTTATTTTTTGGTACATTGCTTGTGACTACTGCTGTCATAAATTAGAAGTACTCAAGTGTGTTCTCCATAATGCACACTTTCAATTTGGCTTGATGCTGTCTCTAATGAAAGGCACAACTTCAGCTTTACTGCTCTGCCCACATGCTTATTCCGTCTTTCTCTTTCTGGATATTAGTAATTTCCATCCAGTTACATTGACACATAGTGCTTTGAAAAAGCCTAGCGTATGCTATAATACCTAATGATGATTTATATCTTGCTTATTCAGTGTGTGAAATTACATCAACAGAGGGAAAGCCACTCTCAATTTGTAAACACAGAGTCCCCGGACAGTATAACCGTCCAGATGGCAGTGAGTGTGAATTTTACATTTTGATTGAGATGGTTAATATTGATGTGAAAACAACAAAAAAATCATGTTGGCAGAAAATTGCCTACTTGACTATGCATCTGGCAACGTCACAGGTACATCATTTATTCCAAGTACAGAGAACATGTTGCACTTAGAAAACATAACCAAGTATAATCGTTTCTGACTCTAATCAAGTAGAGTTTCTTTCGTGATGAATGGAAATCGAGGTGTTCCCTACTTGCGGAAAGTAGAAATTGGTACAACAACCAGTGAGGAAAAAGCAGTGAGTTGTTTTAAAGTTAATAATAAACCAGAAAACATACGTACAATCAATACTGCAACCAGGTTATGTTAATGCTGAAGTCTTAGCACTTTCAAGAGTGCATGCTTAAAAATGATAGCCAAATGCATGTGCAAAATAGTTTTATGACTGATTTATTTGAGCAATTACTGCATTTTTGTACATAAGAGCTAAATAAAAGGAGGAAAATACTTCATTTTAAAAGACCCTCCTGTTACTTTTCTTCAACGAGTGATGCTGAAATACAACAGCTGCATTGTATTCTCCCCTCATTCTTTGTGCAAATTTCCTTTTATCACAACTGAATCATTTTTTTCTTCCTCTTTCTATTTTAGTTCATAAATTTATAGATCTTACCATCCATTTGAGTTTGTTATGAAACTAAGAAGCCCAAAGTCTGTACTATGAAAATGGAACAGTTTTAACTACTGAACATTGCATGGTAATATTTTTGATTCTTTTGTTCCATCAAATTCAATTCAACAAGTGTCAATATAGGTGCCAGCAGACAGAAATCAGCTTTTTAAAAAGAATATCCCATCATAATAGTCTGGTTAGAGAAGCCAAAACTGTATGCCAACATTTTTTTAAACGATCACGTATGTTAGTATCTAGCTTCAATGCTGATATTTATTTCTTTACAAAACACAACCGAAACCAAAAGGTGGTAAATCTAACCTTAATAAATGGTCAGGCAATCCTTACCAATGACTAGTAACAGTAAGGAGATGGGGATTAGTTCAGGAATTGTAAGGTAAATATGAAACTGTCTAAAGCAAAGAGTGGGCTGTCCTTGCAAGATGATCTTCTGGGTCACTACTTGCAAGTGGAATTTCTTAGAATTCAGTCTTGGGCACAGTATCATTCAATGGTTCTATTCATCACCTTCATTAATGATCAAAAATAAGAATATACTAATTAAATTTTTGATGGCAGAAAGCTGAAGTATGTCAAGAAGGAAGAAAGGCAATCCTTGAAGACATGAGGACTAGGAACAGGGTAGAAGTTAGAGTGAACTCCATTGCACTGGAGGCCAGTTCCTCTACAGGCCTTTGTCACAGAGTCTGCATTTACATCTTGTACTCATCTTGTCATCTTCTGGATGGTGTAAAAATTCTTCCCCTTCAGAGCTTGCACATGAATGAGAACATGCACCACCTCTACTGTGTCGTGATTCCTCTTTCTCATGGCAGCCACCTAAATTCTGCCCCTGTCATCTAGGATGTCCTTTGTGACTCTCTAGGTCAGAACTGTGACTCCTGAACCAAGATGTTTGGCTTGTGGCCAAGTCTATCTGGGCATTTCTCCTTCCAGAGCCTCCAAGTTTCTAAGGAAGTTCTACACTCAGGGAGAAAATACTGGGCACCTTATTTATTGACTTATCCAGCATTTCCGGTGGGCCTGAGGTGCCAAGACTGAATCATATGGACTGTTCTCTGAAGAAAGAACTATCCTTGAATGCTGGACCAGTTGACATACTTGGTTTCTAGGTCCTATGTCAATGTCACAAAGCCTGTGGCAATGCCACTGCCTTGATTAGCCATTAATGGAATGTGCTATGAATGTCTGTGGCTTATTGATATCTGCGTTGTATTCCTAGAGCAATATATGGTTTACGGTGGGAATAATGACAGGTACCCAGTAGGGTCCCTTTGGCTGTTCCTTGCTGCTGACGTGCTGGTCTGCTCTTGCTTACCACTAAGTAGCAAGATGCTAACCAAAAGCTTCCTCCTGTGTTTGCTTCTTCTCCCTCAGAATTACGTCTACTCATTGTGTCTATTACCCTTTGTCCCCAGCAAGCAGGCCCAGACGTTAGGGAATTTTTTCAATACTCGGGAACTTGGCACATATCTAATCTTCCTTATCCAGGAAAGATTGATTCAGATTAAAGAATTAATTCGATTCTCCAGCAATGGAGAAGACCTGTTAGAAATTATTAGAGGTTTATGGCATACGAGGAGAACAAAAGTGTAGTTTCTCTAATATAGTAAGACAAAGACGATTGTGATGAAGACATATTTTGCACAAGAAAAAATGTCCTTGAAAAATTGAGGTTGGAAATAAGAAAAACCTCCCAACATTATAGCAGTGAAGTTTTGGAACAGTCTTCTCATGTGGCCAGCAGAGGCAAACAATGTGATTTATTTTGAGACGAAGCTTGACAGTGTTATTAATTGGATTATGTCCAGGTTTACATGTAATAGCAGGAGCTTGGACTTTGTGATTTTTGCTACTCCTTTCCAGTTCTTACCCTATGTTCATCTGTTCCTAAAATTAGGGGACAGTTGTGCCCACAGATTTCAGCTATTCATGAGGCTGTTATGCCTTTTTTGCTCTGTCACTAACTGTTTGTCGTCCTCCAAGCCTGTAGTATGGCATCTGGCATGTCTGATGGAGATGGTGAAGTAACAAAGGCTAAATGAATTGCCATATTTTTTTCTACGTTTTCATTAAGAGCATAATATGCATCAAATCACAATATTTAGAACAGTACTGCAAATAGATTTCTGCAGAAGGGAAACTTCACTAATGGTTTGTGTAATGTGTGTTTCTCATGGCACCTAAATAATTCTGAAGAATTCCTCCTTTTCTGAAAATCTTTCCTTCTGAGATAGACGTGGTCAGCAGTCAGAGAATTCTTAAGGAACTGAGGACTGCAGGGGTTCTCCCAGGTGAACTCCACACAATGGTCTTGAAGGCAATAGCATCAGATAATTCTTTTACAGAAAAAAACAGCTTCTCTTCCTCACTCTGCAAAGGCTGCTTGAGAACTCCTTATTCTTCTCAGAATAAGGTGCCTAATAATTTCTACATTTCACAGGCTGGAGTTATTCACTCTTCTGACAATGTTGTCTTTTAGCTTAAGTAGAACTTCTTTCCCCTTGTTTTTTTTAATTACTTGGTATATTTGTAAAGCAGTTGTGACCCTTTTCAGCCTTCATCTCCAAGTCCTTATTATTGCCCAGAAAGAGAAACTTTTCATTCACCTTTTCACACTAGTAGTCCCTCTAGATGTGACTGCAATCTCACTACAGGCATATTGATAAAGCAACACTAGAACTCATTTTATTTGAATTTTTCTATCAGGTCTTGAAAAATTAAAGTTGAAAAATGAGTTTACAGAGAGAATTGGCTTTCCTACCTCTATTCAACCTGTTTATTTTTAGCTGAGTATTACTGAATATGGAAGCAGTCCAGTTTACATCCTGGTTTGATTTCCTGTTTACATGAGCCAGTCTGGTGTCACCATCGTATTTCTGGACCACTCTGGAAGCCTGTGTGCAGCCTTCCTTCCACCTCTGAGGAGAGCTGCCCTACACAATAGAACTATTGTTGTGCTCTCCGATAACGAAATAGGAATATTGTTGAACACAGTATATGTTGGGCTTATGTCACTTTGTTAAATGTTCACAGATATAACAGCAAAACTCTCACTGAAATGTGGGAGAAAACTCACATTAGAGAGTAAAGTCAGAACTGTACCCATGTTTGTTTGAAGTTAATACCGTCTGGTTTTGTTTCCCAAACTATAAAGCTCACTACTTCCCTTAAGAGACTGTTAAAAATATTTTTTTTAAATCTACAAAATAGTTGAGAATCTAAACTGGCCATTATGACTACTAATGCTCAGAATAGCAGGTATTTAGCAGGAGGAACTCTTAAGAGAGCTCAGTTTCACCAGCATATCTAATGCATTAGTAGCAGCAGTTTCAGTCCTTGTTATTATTATTTTAATAGGATTTTCAGAATGAAATGGAAGAGTATGTGCATCCAGAGAATGCTAATGCCAGGTAAAGGAGCAGTGGTTAATCATTTTGGCTTAGATCTTGTCTAATCATTTTTAGGTTTATTTTCAGTAAAGACAGGTTTTAGAGAAGTGGAAATATTTTCATTGGTATCAATTAATATAAAACTAGAGACAAACATTAGCCTGAGGTTTGCTTAAGGGGAATACAAATATTGCTACACTAATGGATAAGAACCTTGAAATAGAACAGATAACAAACAGATTAATTCTTTTGTTCTTGAGGCTGATATACAAAACCTGAATGTGATAAATGATACGAAGCTCATTCAGTTTTTACACATCTTTTGGATTCATTGATGCAAGATTTTAGCGGTAGGATTTTGGATTTTTTTAAAGAGGCACTGCAAACATAATTTTTGTTCAAACAACTGTTTTCAAAATCAAATTTTGAATGAAGGCCTCTCATTACAAAACGCAGATTCTTCCCTTGTGTCTTTTAAACATGCTGGTTTTTTTAATGATGCTTTTTCTGATACTTGTAGGCAAAGATTTGAGAGCACAAGCACCTAACATGCCCTGTGCACAGGCTTACCTTCTGCTGCTGGTATTTCCATTTCAGATGTGCTGTGGCTGTGCCTGGGGAATACCCTCGACGAAAGCTTTGTCACAAGGAGGCAAATGAGGTTCCCCCAGCGCAGCCCACCGTCGTGCTGCAGCTGGCTGCTGGCGGGCAGCAAACCAGACCTGCGTCACGTTGTGCCACACGTACAGCCCAGTCACAAGATAGA
This sequence comes from Burhinus bistriatus, assembly GCA_013397275.1. Classification (NCBI taxonomy): domain Eukaryota; kingdom Metazoa; phylum Chordata; class Aves; order Charadriiformes; family Burhinidae; genus Burhinus; species Burhinus bistriatus. The sequence continues at coordinate 64,256 of VYXH01012427.1, read as the reverse complement.
AAAATTCCCCCTTTAGAAACGGCATGTCCGATCTTAATATGGCCAAAAGATACAGATGGAAGATGGCTCCTGATTTTCCTGATCTTATGTCCAATAGTGCAAAGCAGGTATCCTGCTGAAATCAGCCTTCCTGTGTTAAAAGGGACACGTACAAATAGCAGCCATCAGGACTCTCGGCGATTTACAGGGAAACTATTGAAAAGTAGCTATGGAAAGGACACACCGCAATTTATTTGGGGCCCATATGCTGTTTATTTTAATACTGTTAAAATCTTGCAGGAAAAATATTCATTGTATTCTGAAACTCCCTTTTTCTTTTACATTCACAAAAGTCAGACAAAATACCTCAATCAACAGAGGATATCTTTAATTATATGAACATTTTTAAAAGTCAAACAGAAAAATTTTAAGTCTGGGCAGTATTTCACAGCTGTTTTCTTTTTAGAACTGCTCATGGTAGAGGATGATGTTGCCGATCATAACACACACACCTATTTTTGTTTCAGTTGCGTGTTAGCAATACTTAAAAACCACTTTAAACCTGAATGCTGCTACATTGCTGTACAGCAGCAAGAACAAAGTTTCTTCTGTGTATGGAAACTGTGTGCACACGGGGGGTGAGGGTGGGGGTGGGGGGTGTATGTTACAGTTACAGAGGAATCCAAATTGTGCACTGATTATGAAACTCTGTAATTATGATCTAAAATATTTATTAGCTGTATAATAAATATCACATTTAGAGTGTTTTAGCAATATTGTGCAATGAATTCCAGAAGATGGTAAGTATATAAATAAAAACTAAGCAAGCCAGGTAAAATTAAATTGTAGTAGTAGTATTTTCAGTGATAATTATAGGAGTCTGTCATTGCCTAACTGAGAGCAATAGAGGCAAATGTCAAGAAATCCAGTAGTCACATGCCACTTAATTAGTATGAATGGAACACATTATACAGACACTGATCAGGTCTTTATGACTCATTTAAAATGAGATTAGTTTCAGGTTTAAATCAGAAATTCAATTTATTTGTTGTATACAAAGGACAGAATGCATCTTCCTCAGATTTATTGTCTACAATGTCCTTTGTGTTCAAACTGAGTATTTTGAGAATCCATGAGGATTGCTGTTTGTTCATTTGTTACTTAAAATTCAAGTGGTCAAATTGTAACTGAGGATCTGCCAGAAAACCCAATATGATTATTTTTATCCTCTTCGGAAACAAAAGTGACTAAATACCAAAATGTTTTTAGAGTCAGAGTATACAAAAAGTACTTGATGATGATATTGCTGTATGTTTCATTTAACTACTCTCAACCAGCATGAAAAGATTTTGACATTTGTGGAAAGACACATTGCATTTCAGTTTGTCAGATCAAAGACAAATGTTTCATTTGGACTTAGTTTTTATGTGTACCCTTGAGCTGTTCAATAGCTTCCTGGCATTTATACTCCATGCTCGAGTTCTTTCATGTGCTGGGTCCCTATCCCAAGTTGTACTGTCTTCAATGGTACAGACATTTCTGCATCTGTAAGTATAACAGTGCATTGTTTTTGTCAGAGAGCAGAAAAACTTTGGCAAAATTGTTTCCTGTGGAAAATTGAACTTTTACAGAAACAGCATTTTCCATTGAAACTCCACATTTTTAGAAAAATTCCAACCAACTGCACTTAAAATATATTTCAGGAGTGTTATTTTAAAATCTATGAATGGTAACATCTGTTTTTTTACCCTATATGATCTTGATTACAAAACCTTTTCAGACTCTCGGTATAGATAAAATTCATTGAGGTTTCATGTACAGGATATATTGATCATAACTTAATTATAATTACAGTAATACATGAGTAATTACACACCAACATAACAAATATGTTACTCCAAAAAGGTAGTTAAAATCTAAGAGTTTGTAGATTATTGCAAAGGGGAGGAGAAATTGCTGCCAAAGTGAGCTATCATTGTAACGTAGTCACACCAAACTACAAGGAACGCACAAAGTCTTGTTTTGCTGGACAAAGGAGGAATCAAACCATAGGAGACAATGCCCTTAGTCAGAGCTGTAGGGTTTTCTCAGCTTTCTCTCCCACCCCAGTTCTTTGATTTCTTTCTGGAACACAGTTTTGGGTAGATATGCACTGGGTTGTGAATATAGCTCCAAGCCACAGAGACATTGCAGCCAAACAGCTTTGAGGTGAGCCTGTGCTCCATCCCAGTCTTCAGGGAAACCTCCGAAGCTTGGTCAACTAGGATGTTTGGTACTCCCGCCCGCTGACTGGGCATAACCATGGTATGCATGCCAGGAAACACATTTACCAGTTAACACCTGCTTACCTTGTGGGAACATGAGAAGCCACCTTTGAACAGAAAAAACTGGCTGTCTTCCTTCCCTGCAGCAGTTGGAGTAGTACACAGCAAGGCAAAATGAGATTAATAGGAAAAAAGCTGCATGTAATCTATTTGCTTTTATCCAAGGACTATACTTGTAGGGATTGTTAAGATACAACCACAATTTTCTTCTACAGATTTTGGTTGCAACTTCCTGTTCTATCTATAGGGTGAGTAATTTGCCCTGCATCTCTCTCTCTTTTTCCGCCTCTCCTACAGCTACACAAATACACACTCATGCACACATGCTAGATTGGTCAGATGTCTGGGTTTAACCCAGACAGCTCAAGTCTCAGATCAAAAGTCTCGGTTAAAGCACTGCTTTTACTGCTGAAAGTTTATGTTTCTGTGTTCACAGCACAGTGATGAGACAGCCTCGTGCAACATTTGCAGGGCTGAGGGAGATAAAACTGGTGCTATTGGGTTTGTGCTCGGGACTGTCTGGCAGCTTTCAGAAGTACATATGCATATGCAAACAATGCTAGGCAAAGTTCTCCACCCAGCTATTTCTAATTTCTTTGTTTTGTATATGCCTTTGTTTTGGCTAGTGACACATGCCTGGTCTGGGGGGCTTTTTTTTTCCTTCAGAGATTGTATCTCCTTCTTATCAGTTAACCCAAATGAAAGGTCACTGCTACACTTGCTATTCTCCAACAGTTTATTACAACGCAGTGATAGACTATGAACCAGGCCAGACTGATTACTGGGTCCTTTCAATGGGAGGCAATAATGACATGAGATTCAAATGCAATAAATCATCACCTTTCCTTCTCTCCTAATTGAGTCCTCTGTAACTCTGTTTTGTGAATAAATGAGTGAAGAAGACCATACCACATTCAAGACTTCATCCGTTAGTGGCTTAGTCCCAAGTATGACTTTTCTAAAGTTACGTGCCATCTGGCACTGGGAGCAGGTTTGATGGGGCAACTGCTGGGCAAACTAAGCAACCTTCCTGAAGCAGATGTAAATCAAGCAAGGTGGCATGCAAAGATTATATGACGATCCAAGTCACAGCTATCCTTGGTGATCTCTGTGCCCTATCTGTCTATCTACCTACCTTCTTCCCGTATTTCCCTTTTATGCTGCTTTTTGGTTGGTAGGGGAGAAAAAGGAAGCTTGGAGAAAGAAAAAGAGAAGGAAGAGAGGGATTAAAGCAAGAAAAGCAGGCATCTTTGTGGCTCTTCAGCACTGATTGATTAGCTAGATTATGGAGGCTGGTGCAAAAGACATGGAGAGTCTGACAGCTGATGTGCTTATGTGGGGTGCTCAGGCTTCAATATTTGTGTGCAGTGGGAGTTTTCAAGCCTCACTACCCCAGCACAGGAGAACTGATGTCCTTTCCCAGTTCCTTGATCTTGATTCCTTACATCAGCTGTACATTAGGCTTCATGAACACCAACTGCTAAAAAAAAACCCTTTACAAGAGGCTGAAGGCTGCAGCAAATCATGCAAGAACGCTAACCCTCTCAATTTCCCAACCTGTCCCTCTGCCAGAGGTGACTGCTTCTGCAGCAGGTGCAGGAGAAGGAAACGTGTCCATCCACCAGCAGCTACTGTTCAGGGTCCTACGTGGTAGCTCAAAACTTGCCTTTGCTAGAAGATGATGAGTTGATTGGCATTTAATTGGGCTGCGGGTGGTAACGTGCCGTTTTGCTAATTCTGGTACAGAGGTGGTAATCTTTGGCAGTCATCTGAAACAGTAACATCTTACACCACCACAGGAAGACCAAGCTTTTACGTAGGTTTGTTTCGGTCACAAAGCCAGCTTAATTGAATCAACTGAGAAGAAAAACCATGTTTTTTCTATGGGCTTATATTGCAGCTGAATCAGTTCCCTGAGCTGGTTCGATGTGTTGTCCAATGAGCGGTTGTGCTGGTGCGACTGCAAGCGCAGCATACAACAGTGGGTGGAAAGGGGAAAATGGGGGACTTGTAGGAGTGCATTAACCAGGTTATGCTTCTCATCATGGACCCTCATTAGTCCGTGTGACAAAGTTTTACTGGATCAACTCCATCAATTTAGGCTGTGTAGTTCTTCACCAGTAAAATTATACTTTAAAAGACCTTACTTAGTATATTTATTATCCTATAAGGCTATACATACACCTCTAAAATTATTGGGCTTTGCTGAAGCACTGGTTATAAATCTAATCAGGACACCAAACACGAAGATATTCCGCTGTTTAACTTTTTCACACAAAAGAAAGGCAGAAATGGCACTCTCTTTATCTTGCTGGCTCATCGCGTTTTGGCATCGCCAAAACATCAGGCAAGAAAAAAATTTTGCAGTATTTCCTAGTAGGAAGGCCCGAAGTGCCTGCAGACACCCCGCCGCAGTACCGAGGGCCAGGGGGACCCTCTTCCCCTCAGGGGCCAGCCCCGCGCCGGACTCCCTGCTGCCACCGAAACCCAACCCCCAGCCCCTTACGAACACCGACGGGCAGCACTTCCGCGTTTCATCTTCGCGTACGGACATTTTTATTAAGTATATACGTATATATACATACAAGCGAGGAGCAGTCCCCGGGCAGGAGCCGGCGCCCGGCCCGCCATCTTCCCGCCGCCCGGCCCCGCGGGGAGCCCTTCGCCCCGCCTCGGTCACCACCACCGCAGGGACCCCCCGGGCACTTTCCACGGCTTCGGGCTTCCCACCCGAGGAGGGAACCCTTTTCCTCCGGGCGCTTCAGTGGGACGCGTCGTGAGGAGGCGACAATCCTCAGCCCTCCCCCGCTACCGGCCGCCAAGCGCGGCGGACGCAGCCCTGGCGCGACTACAGGTCCCGGCATGCCGCAGCGCCGGCCGCTGCCTCCCGGCCCCAGAGCTGTAGGCACCCACCGCCGCCCCATTGTACTCCAGCCANCCCGCCCCCCCATTGTCCTCCAGCCACAGGAAACCGCCCTTCGCTCCCCCCCCCCCCCCCGCCTCCTCCCCCCGCCTTCCAAGTGGTCCCGTCCAGAGCTCCATTCGGCGCCCTTCGGAAGGTCCCATCCGTGGGAAACGGGAGGGGCTGGCAGCGCGGGGCAAGGCGAACAGCGCAGCGACGCTCAGCCTCGAGGCTGGGCTAGCCGGTGATTAGCGTGCGCGCCACCAATAGGGCGAGGCGGCCGTGAGAGAAGGCAATAGGCGCGAAGCAGAGGCGGGCCGGGTCCCGAGGAGAGGCGGGCGTAGGAAACGCCGGAGGAGCGGGAGCTGCGCCTGCGCGGGGGGAGGAGGTGGGGACTTCGTCGTGTCCCTGTGTCGNAGTGCCGAGGTGCCCCCGCAGCCCCTTCCCCATCTCTCTGCGAGCGAGGGGGCGTCGGGGAAGCATCGCTTCCCTGGGAGTGACCTGCTATTGTGTAGCCCCGAAGCTCGGCCGGCTCCCCTGTGCCCCCCACCGCTTTTTGAGCTCGGCAGGGTGGGGGGGTGAGGGGGGGTGGTCGCCTTAATTTACCCTTCTTCCTACCCCAGCCCCCCGGGCAGGTTTGTCACCGCAGCCCCCTGCCCTGGCCCTTCTGTCCTCCCGAGGAGATGGTAGGTGATCGGCTGTTGCAAAATTAAAGCGGAGCTTTTCCTCCCCCCTGCCCCCCTTCCCCGAGCAGATAAAGGGGACAGAGGCGGCTCGGGGAGGGCTGTTAGCGCTTCCTCTGCCTTAAAGCCCCTTTTCTCGCGGGGTTGCCATGTATAATGTCATCTGGGGATAATCGAGCGCTCCTTCCCTCCTTTCCCCTTTATCTGGCCCTGTACCTGCCTGCTTGAGATTTCTCTTCTTTCCGAGGAGATGTGCTAAATGTATTGAATAGTCCTTGGAGGAATATTCATCTTCCCTTCCCTAACATCTCCCTTCCCTCCCCATCCCCCACCGCAGCCCTGCCTGTATCCCTCGTCCTTTCTTCCTTCCAGCTCAGTTCACCGTCAGCCTTTGGTTAACGTGTGTGCTCGGGGGAAGAATTTATTGGAGAATTAGCTCTTTTCCTGGTTTATTTTAGCTGTTTAATCGGGCTGTTAAAATGTTTGAGGAGATTTATCTTTTGAATAGATGGTCTGAGCTGTGAACAATAATTTTGATTGGGCAGATGTCGCTGTCACTTTTCAGTATTGTTTAAATAATTAATATCAAAATACAGTTTGACCCACAGAAGAGCTGAAGATGAGTGGGTTAGTGACCTCCATATACGTGTATCTTTGTAGCTTGTTTTATTATCTGGTGCTATAGCCCTTTAAGCTGTCAGTCTTTGCTGGTGGTCTGGAAACAACAACAAAAAAATAATAATCTCAATGTAAATGTCACATCAGGGACTGTCTGAAATGTGGGGAGGAGGCTGCGGATGTTGCGCAAGGCAGAGGGGCATTGGGAGCCCTGGCAGGTCCAGGGGTGGAAGAGGAAGTGGACTTTGGGAAGTAAGGAGTTCATCCAGGGTGGGGTGGGAGCCCGTGGGAAATCGGCCACGCTCTTTGGGCAGGATTTTGCAAATACTGAAAGTATGCTGCCGAAACATCCGAGCGTGTGGGAAAGGAAGAGAGAAATATGTAAAATGAAGAACGGCGTTGGAGCGATGACACTTCTAAATTTGTTTTGCTGAATAGAGCATCTTTGCCTGAGAATTTAAAGGTTAAATACTTTGACAGAACCGTTTCATTAAGTGATAGTTTTAGTAATATAATTGCTGTTAGACGCAAATTGACATCTTGTCTTGTACCGATGAGTCCGTCTTGTTCACATAAACTACGTGTACTTTACAGAAAGGGTGGCCTAGACTAGTGGAAAATACAGGCCTTTTTTAATAGCCTTTATGCTAAATACTTTTTTCTAGAGCTCTTAATCCACTTCTACCATTTCATATCTGATAAATAGCCGAATGTTTTAGCTTTGTTATAGCTGAATGATATACAATAGTTTTGTTATCCTTTCTTCTAAGTAGTAGCACCTCTGTATGGAAAAATAGCTTTTGTTTCAATTTCTGTATTTGACAGTGTGTTTTTTCTATAGCTTTCAACTGTATAGTGAGTAAGCTTTCCCATCGCTTTCATAGAACAGCAAGGAAAGAGAATGCTGCTAAAAAAAATGGGAAAATAGTTTTGTAGGAGTTAATTGGCAAAGCATTTCAGGAGAAAGATGTATTACTTGAAACAGTGTTAAATGCTTTGGAACAAATTGCATTCAAAATTTCTTTTGTCCTCTTAACACTTTCTATTTCAAACTTTCATGTTTGATTTTTGCATAATAAATTATAGGAAAACCAGGAAACTAGCATGGTGATCTTTGGCCTTAATATTCACATTAGTTTCACCTCCATGTACTAAAGCAGATAGAGATTAGTATGGTGACAAGAATCATAATTACTGATTTATTTTTTTTTCACTATGAACATGTTGGGTTTTTGGGTGTGTGTTTTGGTGTGGTTTTTCTTTTTTTAACAGAGCCATGCTTAGATGCTCTTTGAAATGATTGAAAAGGAAGATGGAAAGAAGGGTCAAGGGGGTAAAAAGCTTCATTATTCTGTTTTCTTTAAGATGCAGTAGAAATTTTTTTTTGGGGGGGAGGAAGTTGTATTTCTCTCATTTAAGTGCAGAATGTACTCTTGCTGCTAAGCAGTGACAGATTTGTGGAATAGGAATTGCTGTTACTCGTCGCTTCATTTCCAAGTCAAAATGGAATCTAAAAATAGGAATGGAAGAGTGGGTGAATGCAATTGAAAACAATTCTGTATTCTCACATCTTTTTCCTTTGAATGTGTTGAGTAATAGGCTTACAAAATTATATTTAGGCCTGAGTGAATGAACTAAAAGTACTTGATAGACAGGTGCCAGGGAGTGCTGGAAGAAAGGGCAGAGAAGCTGGAGTTATGCGCAGGTAGACTGATTAGTCTGGCTGAATGTTATTGGAAGTCCATAGTGTAGATGACTAAGACTGCTATTTAATAATGCTTTTGACGTGCCTGAAAACATGTTCTGCTTGGAAGGTGGAAAGTTGATTTTTTTATGTTATCCCCACTCACCTCCCCCCACTTAAAAGATATATTGTATAATCTCGACACAAATGGCAAGTTTGTTACTGGAAATCAAATATGTTTAATTTTAATTAGTTTGCACTAGAAAGTAATCAGGACTTATTAGTAGGTCACTTCAGTACTATGGGTGTGCACAATTAGGTTTAAATTATGCAGATAGCTTGAAAACAGTATAGGCTTGTCCATGTGTTTTGCTAAGAAGCATGTATCTGTGGATATAGGGGCAAGTGGGCTTTTTCTTAAAATAATGTAGGTTAGAATTTTACTAGTATGGTCACAATACATCCAAGAGTATACTTTTTCCTTGATTTCTGCTAACATTGTTACTTGGGCAAAAGGAAGTAAGTGTAGATTGCTTCCTCTTGATGTTTCATGTTGTATGAATACAACCAGCATGGTCTAGATTCTAACTTTCTATAATGAACATGTGTCTTATATCAAACAAGGGTTGGAAGTCAAAGCTCCATGTGGAGGCAAAGAAGACAGTTTTTCTAGGTTCTAGATTTTAGAAAGACCTCAATAAATAATTTTTGTGGGTTTTTCATTTTATTTATCCACAACTAACACATTTTTGTTTTCTTATGCAATAGTCTTGACAAAAGCTTTCTGACACTCTCATTTCTATTGTCTGATGTAGATTGCCATTGTTACGGGAGAACTGAAATATGAATGATGTAAAGCTTTGCCTTAAAAAAATCAGAATTGTAATATTTGAAATATTTTGTGGTGTATGACAATCTTTCTTAATATTTTGGGTTATATCTCTGGCTAATCTATTGTTACGGAACACACAGAATGGCTGAAAGTGGTTTTTGCAGTGAGTACTGTGGAGGGACTCTCAGCTGCTGTCTGGAGGGTGGTGTCAAAATGATCATGTCTTAAATAATCAGTCTAAATAATACTGATTTTTAACAACTTTGCAAGGAGTTATTAGGTACCTACATCTGGTCTTGGATCTTTTTATATCTTTCATTCAAGAGGACACTGATAACTAGCTCAAACAACTGAGTATTGTGTATATGTGCTCTGTGTAATCCATCTAACCTGAAACTCCTAGGTTTGGAGATAGTAAAGAACTCAATGTGCTGTTTCCTAAAGTATGAAAGGGGGTTTGAATGGGTCATTGATTTGAAACAGGTAAAAAGGTAGTTTCTATGCTTATAACCTCTTGATGGTTTTATTTTCTAAATTTTTATTTTTAAGTACTTCTACCTCATTGTTTTGTGAAATTCCTATTTTAAAAAAGGGTAGGTGAAATGTGCTTGACTTCTGTGGGTAAAAGCTAAGCTGATCATAAGCAGTACTGCACCAGATGTTATAAAACTTGCCTTCCCTGTTGTGGTGGGTTGGTTTTTTTTGTTTCATTTCTGGTTTTTGTTTTTCTTTTTCTTTTTTTTTTTTTTCAGGCAAGTGCATCTTTTCTAAAATGCCTAAGACACTTAATTCATTTTTAACAATCTAGACTGTTCTAAATCACTGGTCAAGACTACCGAGATACATAGTGAAAGTCCATGTACTAATGGCAATTGTGACATTGATTTTTTGCTCTAGTTCCTGTACATTCTGAAATAGCATTAAAGATATCACAAATACTATATTCAACCATAGCCGTAGCACTCGGGAGACACCCTTCTTAAAGGCTTGTCTGTGTATTAATGTGCATTTGTGTAAACCTTTCTGATTCAAATACCATTAATGCACCTCTTGAATATCCGTGAAGGTATTTTTCAATTTATAAAGCAAGCATATAATCTGGAAACTTAGTGTAGAAAGATAAAAGTAATATATGTCTCTGTGTTGTTATTTTTTTAAGTTTTTAAAAAACACCTCTACAGACATTTTTGGGAGTGATATTTTTTAAGATTTACTTAATGAGTTTCATGCTTGTAGCACATAGTTTGAAACATAAACTCTCAACTTACGCTTTATCATATATGTTATAAAATGCATGCTGTCTTTTCAAGAGAATTAATTTTTATCTGTTAAGGTTAAACTAAGAAAAACACTTTGGTAAAATCAACCAGTTGGTAAACTGTTTCGTGAAACTTTGAAAAAAAGATTTAATTGGTGTAAGTATAGGTTTGCATGAAATTCTTGTAAACTGGGGGCTTTTGAATCAACATCAACAATTGTGAGTACTTCTCTTCCCTTAAGTGAGATAGAAAGAGTAATTGCCTTGGAGAAAATGACCTGTAAGTATGTTGTACAGCTGATCTGTTATAAGAAGCTCTGCTCTTAGAGATGTGTTAATAGGTCATAGACAGCTATCACTTTAGATATGCTTTGAGCCTTTTTATAATTTATGGGTAAAAATGAGTCTGTTACTACTCATCTCCCATATTATGCTTTAATGAGTGTTAATGTATTTTTGAGGTTTTATTTCCATTAACTGTATTGCAGCTAGATGTTGTAAATTTGATTGGGGGATACACACACTAGCAGATTACTTCCTTATGAGCAGTGGTAGTCATCAGGCCATTCATAAAGCTTCATTTACATAGACTATATCTGGTTGGAGCAGTATGACTGAATAGTAATTTCAGTAACCCTGACCTTCAGAGGCGTCTGAAATTTTGTGAAATACCATTCTTTAAATATTATAAAAAAATACAACTTTCTGTGAACAACCATGCAGTTTGAATATTCAGGTTTTTTGTCGTCTTCTGAGGAAATGAGTGCTGTTCCTGTTGTTTCAAAAATTCCATTCTGAATTTTCATAGAGGCAGTTGAATACAACCACAAAGCTGCTATAGTGACCCTGGGGTATAAGAACTTGCAAACTCTGCCTGAAATTGCAGCAGTTCTTTTGGGCAAATGAAACTAAAACAAGTCAGTTAGGCAATGTTCTGGGTTGTGTCAAGTGGCTTGCTCAGTCTCTAAAGGCAGCAGTGTGTAAGTCTACTGTTCTTTTGGAGTGAAGGGTTGTGTACTGATTTTGCTGAATATTATAGAATTGTCCAGGAGGAGTAAACGGTAATCTTGACATTGCACCTCATGGCATACTATATGCACTCCAAATAATTTAAATAGCATGTCAAGGACGTACTTTGCTTTTATTCTGATGTCAATCCTACAGTACCTTTTGCTGGATATAGTTATACGTATCTACAGATAGAGACGTATATAGACAGATACCTAAGTACTTATATATACGTGTGTATATATATACATATATAATACCTGTATGTCTCATGACCATAGTTCATCAACCCTAGACCCTAATCTATAGTTCTGTAGGTCTATGTACATGCAGAGATACATGCATAGACATATATATGTGTATGTCTATATACTACCCTGCATATATGTGTGACTGATTGCTATAGTACAAATTTCTTATTGTGAAGTGTACATAATTTACCTTAAAACTGCAATAGGTTCAGGGTATTTTTCCGTGTTGGTATTATAGCTAAATAGAAGTTATCAGCTCTGCAAGCAGGGAAAGGTCAGCCTGAATATCTACTTATCTAATGTGTATACATTTGTTAATGTAAGTGCAAAAAAAGTCCAAGGCTTTTAAATTCATCTTAAAGCTGTTGATTTGTAATAAATGGAAATTCTGTTTGATTTTAATATGTGTGGATTTTGTGTTGTGCACTGCTACAGTTGTACTGTATACCCTTAGTACGTAGGACACTTTGGCACAGAGGAAATAGTAATGCACTTGTTAGTGTTGGGAAAAGGTGAAACTATAGTAGTACCCTGAGTATGCATTTCTAGAACTGAAATCAGAAGCTAGATGATGTTTTGTTTTTCTTGAGTTTATAAAAAGGCCTTCATTTAGGGAAAGGCGTCAGTGTTAAAGGTCAGATACGGAATTGAGTAAAGCGTAAGTTAATTGGGTAGAGCAGAAGCTCTTTGTGCTGTTAGGAAGTGCAGTGTTTGTATGCTGGTATTTGCATCCTGGTGTTTTCCTCGGGCTGTTGTACTCCATGACTGCTACAGTTATGCCAATGCAGGCTCAGATAGTTCAGCTGTGTGTGTTTGCCCTAATTGAAGCATGGATATGCATTTCTATTTCTGTTAACTAGCATGTGAATGTTGCAAAGAGATTAAGCTCTTTGTTTTCCTGCTTCATCGGGGGGGGGGAACCACCCAAAAAACTTGCCAGTATAAACTTAAATAATGAATTATTTGAACATTCAGAATGTGTTCATGGAAGGAGAGAACTCTGGTATGGCTGTGAAGTTTTTGATCCAGAACCAGGAGCCCCAGAGAGCAGCTGTATCGTTAAGAGTACTGTCTTGAGTTCCTTTACGTCCTTGAGAAACAAAATTGCATTAAGGCTCAATACCACTGAGGCAGAACAAGTACAAAGCTGGTGGCTTTACTAAGGAAGCTGAGACTGCAACAGGAAAGGTAAGGAAAGAGTTGTAAGAGGAGAAGAGCACAGTGAAGTCTGTCTGACTTTAGGACCATCGTTCTGTGTTGGGAACCATTGAAAGTATCTTTGAATTCTGATGTCAGGATGTTTCAGTCACTGCAAGGTTTGCGTAGGAAAGTTACACCTTGTATCTCTGAGGGCCTTGTTCTAGCTACCCTTTTGCCATCAACTTTAGAATGAAGAAAATCTTGCACAGGTAAAAATACAAAGTAGAGAAATAAGTTTCCCAAAAGGTACCAGATAAATAGAGGTATAAATGGATGACCTAGTTTGGTTGACCTAATTTTTCCTCCTATCTATCCTCCTACAAACTGATACTTTTAATTTCTTTGAAAGGTAATTTTATTGGTCGCAATCAATTTGTGAGAAGACTTAAGGGCAATATTGCTCTAATGGAAGTGTCTTTTGAAAGGAAAACCTAGAAGAATTGCATTACCAGCTGTAAAAAGTAGCAAGCTGACGTAGCCCGTTACTTCCAGTGGGGAAAATATCTAGCTATTATAAGAGGACTGAAGCTATGAATGATGTTGCCTTGTGGGCTAGATGTGTCACTAGGAACAAAAGCAAACAAAGATCCAAGTTTCATTAATTCAGACTTCTAGAAGGAAGCATCAGTAATTTTGAAGGAAATCGTACTGTGATGCTTCTGACAGTTAATTTTTTTAATTTATTTTACTTCTAAACTCCCTTAGTCCAGTAAAAAGAGTTGAATTGCCTAGTGTTATGAATGTGCCAAGGGCAACTACATTAGTAGACTGAAAGTTGTAAGTGCTGTATGGATCAGTTGGTTTATGCAATTTTTAATTTGCTATGATTTGCAAAAATCCTAACACAGTTGTTAAGTGTATCCATATAATTTAGGTTCTTTTCTCTTTGGAGGAAGGGCTATACTCTTATTTTTTTTTTTATATGTTGTGGAGCAGGCCTTGATTCTTAAACATTATTGAAATATATTCGTTTTAAGTGCATGATCTTAGCTATGAGTTTTGCTGTCTGAAGTCATGGGTTGGAAAGCATCAGTCTCTAAGGGGAAGTTAACTTAGCTAAAACCATATTGCTTTAAAGAACATACGCACTACTTTAATCTCTTTTATTTAGTTATAACACTGAACTTGTCAATTTTAAACTTTTTTACATTAACTTCCTTCTTATGTAGTCTTGTAAATTGTAGCTGGTTTTGTTTGTTTTTCTAAGGTCAGAATACAGTGGTGTCCTCTTGAACAGTTTTGCATCCTGCTCCATTTGTTGGTCTTGCTGTCTTGTCATTCTTACTACCTCATGTGGATGACATCTGTGGCATCATTGTTCATCTGAAAACATACAGATGTTTTGTACTTTTTGTGGTCACAGGAAGAACAGCTTCTGCGTGGATCGGTGAGATTGAGAGCGGTTCTTTAGTTCTGAGAGGTTGATGACTATCTTTCAGCTGTGCAGCTGGGCTACAGTGGGAACAAGGGGCCAAGACTTTTTCTTCTGGACAGTTAATAAAGGACAATCGATGGGAGGCTGCAAAGGATGTGGTACATGAGTGGCATTGTCTCATCTTCCTGCTTTTATTGAGGTCAGGCAGTTAGCACCTCTGCTATCATTGCTATCTTTCATATCTGCTATAGGGTCAATATCAAGGATGAAAAATCCATTTCTCGCGCTGAGCTGGATATCTGCAGCTGTTTAGGCAAGGTTCTAGTTTATGCAGGTGTTGGCTGGACTTCAGCAGCCAGTAGGCATGATTCCCAGCTACTCCCCGCATTTGAGAGCTTCTGGGGGCTGTTGGTCCAGAATTGTCATACTGTTTTCCATAGTTTGATTATTATTTTGTAATAGATGTTGTCTTTCATGTGTGTTAGTACGGCTTTATTCCTCTGATAGTTCTCGGAGGACAGTTACCTTTGAACAACTGGGTTCCTAATTTAAAGGATGCTATATGGGTTTCCTGTCTTTAAGTGTTCAAGGGACTTGCCAGTGTAGATTGTGTATCATGTTGAAATGACTGAATGCTGTGGGAACTGCACAGCTCCTAAGAAGCCTGAGTGGTGTTCCATTCTGTCCTAAATGTTTCACTTCTAATTTGACTGTATTTGACTCTCTAATGCATAACCCTGTGGTGGAGCAGTGTCTTTTTTTCCTCAAGGCACTCAGTCTTCTGGTAGCATATATGGTGCTTGAGTATAGCTTCCTACTTAGACAGATTTTCTTACTGGATTAGTTGTCCAGTATTTGCACTGTCTTACTGCACAAAACTTAGAAATTAATTAACGTAAGAAGCAGAACGAACAAAGAAAAACAAGTGATACGAATAGCGCACTGCACTTAGACTGTGGATGGGTTGGGTTTGCTGAAGCTGAAGACTAGCTGCTCTGTGAGTAAGTAAAATTGATCATGGGGATGCCTCAGTGGTAAATGTATTATGTCCTGCATTTTTGCAGTGCATAGTTTGTTGTTTTTTTTTTCTTACTGTTTTTCTAGGTGTAGAAAATAAGTCTTAATTTTTCCTTTATTTTCTACTTGAATCTTTGCCTTCCTGCATAGGAAGCGGGATTACAACTGGAAGCTATGCTTTCATTATTAGTTACTCCCTCCTGTATATTCTGATAATTTTAGCAAATAGGTAATTGTTAATTGAAATGAATACAGTTGTCCACTAGGAGTACTCAAGGGAATCATTTAGCTTGAAATAAAGCTGGAAAATGAAACGCTATTCTGGAGGGAAGGGCATATGTAGGTTGGTTTAACTGCTTCAAAAACCTGAGAATTCCTGCAGAAATGAATTAATTATAAATTGCCTATAGGGCAGCACCCTGTTGCACGAACTGTTAAAGGAAGGAAATAATCTCTTAGATATTGTGAGTCTCCCCAGATATCTCTAAGTATTTTACAGTTTCTTCTAAGATTTCCATTTTTAGTAGCATAAGTGGTTAAACAAAGCTGCATTGTTTTTTATTATGACCAAACTAAAATATAAAACTAATTTCAACTCAGGTCCTGTGAGGTTGCATAAACATTACTGTGTGTAAATGTTAATGAACATATAGGGAACTATATGTAAATGTTAATGGAGAAAAATGGCTACGATTTTAGGCAGGTAGAAGGATATTGGAAAGTACTTCAGGTACTCACTGGAATTTATTTTAGTAAAGAAATGTGTTTTTATAGATACTTTATTTTTCTGTTATTTCTACTTCATGAAGAGTAGGCCCAGAAGGGAGAAATGTAACTTACGCTGTTTCCTTTAACAGCTTTTTGCTGTAAAACTGGAACACAGGAGCTTTGCACTTAAAGCTGTGAACGTGAGTCTATTTTTCAAACTGAATTTTCTGAAGTAAGTTGTCATTAAGCTGGATATTTAGCCATGTAGTCACTCACGAATCAATCACATCCTTTTATATTTTCCTTATAAACAGAAGAACCTTCCAAAGGCTGTTCCATAGAACTTCTGTGGAAATTCCCTTATGTTCTGTAGTAACATTGCTCCAGTTGCTTCTTCAACTGGTGCCAGATATTTTCTTAATATTTTGATTAAGATGATGACATTTGAGCTTTTGTTTCTTTTCTTTTTTTTTTATTACAGTGAAAATATAGCCTGCAAGTTGTTTAGGATGTCAACTTCCTATTTTTCTTGTTCTGAAAAGAACAGGTAGATACTTGAATACATGAAACTATGGTGGAGAGAAGCCTAGTTGTATTTCTTATAAATTACAGAAATCCATAGCCTCTTAATAAATGATTTAAACTGAGAGACCAGTAACACTGGAAAAAATGTGTTTATCGTAAAGTCAGCAAGCTGTTGCCATAAATCCATGTATAAACTGTGATCTCCTAAAGGGAAATAATGTTTACTACTAAAATGCTAGCTAATCCCATAACTAATTGTAATACGGAATAGCCAGAATGAGAGCTTACATATGGTAATTTATATGTTATTAAACACTAGCATTTTGGGTGTAAAGCTATAGCAATGTATCTTTCTGGCAATGCATTTTAAAAAGCATTAGCACTGTTTAAATTGGTGATTGTGTGAAAATGAACCCAGCATCCTGTTTGTACAGTCTTATAGCATGCATAATAGGCTTCCCTTCCTGTATTCATAGAAAAAAATATTCCGTGTCTGGTAAAGTAAGGCAATATGATCATCCAATAAAGAAAGTATGTGCATATGAAAACCTTGGTGATGATATTTTTAGCTCTTACGGATGAAGATAACTTCCAGACATAATAAGTGTACATGAAGCCAGGATGTGTTTAGAAGTGAGAAAAGTAGCAATGAAGTGAAAAGGGGATTCAGTGCAGGGATATAACCAAGTAGTGAACTGATTTATTTCTAGAGAGACAGTACCTTTGAACTAAACATGACCATGATTTTAATCAGGTAAAGGATCTTGTATGACATCAGAGTGTCACTGAAATTAGCTTTAGTAAATAAATGCAAAAATGAATTCCTTCTATTCTTGCATTTAAGTCCCATGTCCTTTACATTTTATGGGGTCATTGTATTACTTACCACTTTAAAACCTGCAGAACTTGATGCTGAAGTCTAGAGTTTTCCGAATCATGTACTGATGGTGTAGATTTTCAGGTGTAGTTCCTTGCAAAATATTCCAAGACAAGTGATGATAACAGAGCAGACAATATTTACTTGTAAGATTTGTATGATTTTTTTTTATTTGTTTTTCATTTCCCTGTTAAGAGATTCTTGCTAGTGTGGTATTGGAATTTAGTGTTGACTGACAACAGCTGAGAACATCGAATGTTCTGTTTGTAGGAATGTAGCTTACCAATTTTATATGCTTGAACTGAAGACTTGTTTGGACAGAGATCACAACTTTTTCTCCTTCCTGTGGTAGGTCAGCTTAATAAGTATATGATTGTCATATTGTGTGGAAAGTTAACTATATAAAACTTTTTAATTATAAACTGGGCTTGAGTAAACCTCCAGAAGAAAGTTGGGGAACTTTGCTTAGGCAAGATGCATTGTGAATTTTAAGGGTATCTCAAACGCCATGGAGGAAGGATTTTTGCAGAAGAAAAGGTAGAAGAAATGCTTGCTCGTGTGGCCTTCCTTTTACATTCATACTGCTGTCTTTTGATTTGTCTTTAGCTTGTTGGATCTAGCTTCTGGAAATTGTATAAACAATATACCCTTTAGGAATTCTGCGTTTATGTCAGCTAGAAGTTGAATCATCCTGCAAACTGTAGTTTTCCACTGGACATAGTGCTCCTGTCAGATGTTATGCAAATTGTGACATGTCTGAAAGTTGGACCTTTTTGATTCTCTTTGGAAACAGTCTTTGTAAGAATCATCATGCAGACTGTTCCGTACGAGTTTTCATGTTATGGTTTGTTCATTTCACCAGGATTAATATTCCAGGCTTTGTACTGGACCAGGTAATATTGCTTATGGATCCCTCTCCTCAAAAGAGGAACTGTAGTAGTGAGCTATTGTCTGAGCTTGGTTATTCCAGAAATTCCTGTAGATCAAAGCCTAATTTGAGTATCTTGAAATAGGTCCTCACAGCTACAAGGGCTGCAGTCAATATTCAGAGAGAATAGCAGTGCAGCTTGCATTGGGGTCATGATGCAATCTTGTAGTAAGTAGCGTGTACTTGAGTGTTCTCACATAATGTACTGTTCACCATAATGCATCTATAAGAAGCACTTGCATCCTGATAAGGCATTGTGATACTTCACTGGGCCTGTGAGTTAATTCAGTTTGGCTGTAGAGTATGTATTTCTGTATTTTGCATTTTAAAGCCAGGACTTAGCAATCCTGTATGTCTCATCCTATTACTTGTCATGCAGTTACTGTCTCTTTAGAACAAACGTGTATTCCTGTCTGGGCTTATTAGCATTAATAGCTGTTCTGGTTACCCAGTGGAATACTGATGCACAACGCTAGCAACTGGGAATGAGAAGAAGGTAGCCTTTAAGGGAAGGCACAATGCAAGGATTAAAGAGGGCATCGCTTTAGAAAAATGCTACTGTTCCTTAAAGTCAAACTGCAGCAGACATTGGGGTTGAGGTTAAACTTAACTGACATGTTGACAATAAATTGAGATCTTTTAAAACTATTGATTTTGTTTGAAATGCTGCCACTTCCATCAAGGGAAAATAAGATTGAGAAACTTGGGTTTGTATCCTACTTATAGTGTGCTTAAATAGTTCTCCTTTTAGTAAGCGTGGGGAGTTCTGATATGTGGAAAGGGTCATTGTTTCTCCCTGATCCAAACTGCATGCAATATTTAGCCTATTTCCTAGCTAGAAATACTGCAATAGGCAGTCTTCGACATCTGTGGGAATTTAGAAGTTTTGGTTTTTATCTGACTAAAGGCATATCTGTTTCCACACTGAAAAGCAAGTCACATAGTTTTCATGGCTATAAGCAGCAGTACAACCTGTTCCTTTTAAGTTGTTCAGTGCTCTGTAGCCTCACTTTCCCAGTTCTTTTTTTTTTTTCTTGTATAAGAAAGAAACCCACACTTTGCTTCCTTTTGGTATTTCCTATCTTCCTTTTTAAAATTTTAAATTTCATTCTTTTTTTTCTCTAGCCTTTCCCAAGAGTGGCTTTGATAGATCTGAGGAAGTAACTTTAGTAATGCAACTTTCCTCATTTGCTGTATTTCATCTACTTATTTTGTCATTCTGAAGAGCTGTGACCAGCGGTTTCACAAACTTACATTTTTATTATCTAAAAGTGTAATTAAGTGTCGATTCTCCAATTTTACATCTGTAAGTTCAATACTCAGTGAAATGCAATAAAGTGTAATTTTTCTTGAGGGAGGTAAAAAACCATCTTGATGGAGAAGGAAGCAGTGAAGAGTAAAAGTTAGGAGGAAGCTCTTTAAAGACAGGAGTTTCTTCGTGGAGATTACATTAAGTTTCAGTGAGCTAAAACAGGATGGCATTTGTAGCTTATTTGTGTGCAGGTTAGCAGCCTGCTGCTCTCTCTGAGTAATGTATGTTGAGCAATATACTGAGTTGAAAGAGACAGTAAAAATGTGGAAGAAGTTCCGCTTGTGCCAGGAACTGTCACCAGTATTTTACAGTCAAGCAAGGCCTGACTCCGGTCTCTGCAGGCAGCGGGCTTTGTGATGCTAATCCACCCGCTGCCTCTCTTCTGATGTGGCCACAGTCCCAGTGTCTCACCGAGTCACCTTTTTAATTCTGTGGCTTTGCTGAAATAGCTTCCGTTTTTCCAGAATTAGAATGTGAATTTGACCACAACTGTAGTATTTTCTCAGCATTTTTTTAAAAGTATCTGTAAACAGAGAAAAGAGGAATACTTCATTTAGTGTAGAGCAATTTTCCTATTGCTAGATGGGCAAGTGTGGTGTGCAGCCAGAGTCAGTAGCGAGTTGCTATAAAGACAGTGTTTACTCTGATATGGGGAAGGAATGGCAATATAGGAGATTAGTGGCTTACAGAATAAAATGAAAAAAACAGAATGAGAATCAAAGGAATAAGAGGTGGAAAACTGTTGAACTTGGTGCAACAGTTAAGTGATTGATATGTAAAATCTCACTATATAAATAGCTGTTGTCATTTATGTTAACTGTTGCCTCCGGTATGGTAAAAAGAGTCCAGCTAACCTTTGTCTGTAGGGGTGGGTCTGAAACTCTGTCCTGGTGATAGTTCATTGTACCAGAAGTTGAACAATCTTGCATTGATGAAGAAGCATGGCTCATACCAAACTTAAAAAATTGCAAAGCTATAGAAGTAGGAAAACTGTCTATCTGTATCTTATAATCATGTAGATCATCAAAACCTGTCTTTTCCTGTATTCCATTTGTTAGCTTCTGTAACACATGGTGGAAAGAAGCAGGTGAATAACAGTTTATGCACTTATGGTTATAGCTAGAGGGAAAGTTTTAAAATCTGAAGTATGCCATGAAGTTCTATCCAAAGCGGTTACTTGCCTTTCCCTAAAAGATGGAAAGGCCTAGAATCTACTTTTGCTATTTATCATATTTTTGCTGATTTCTTAAAATAAGAAACTTGTGATTTCCATCAATCCTACGAATCCATTAGTATTTGTAACTTACAGGGTTTTGATGGGATGTAAATATTTAAGTACATAATTAATAATTATTAAATCAGAATTAATAAACCACTAAGGAAGTACTGCTTTATAAAGGCTAGTTGTATGCTGAGGTGATGGGCTTATTAGTTGAATATTAATAATTCTAATTGTGGCGTTTAGGACAAAGGAATAATATGAAGGAGACTGTCTTATTATGCTGCCTGGAAAGAATCTCAAAATGTTCTAAACATTTTTAGTTCTTTTTTTTTGTGTGTGTGTTAAAATTAGAATCTGCTACACATGGTACAATAGATGTATTCATAACTGGGGAGAAAGATGAGTAGGTAAGTCTACAGACCAGTTACGTTGGTGCTGAGTATACCTGTATTTCACCAACCAATAATGTCAGCATGGTGGATGAAGATACAGTATGAATAAGACTTACAGGAAATGTTGCCAGAGTTAGAATTTGGACAGGATGCTCCCCTTGTTGCCTTTGTTGCTGTTAAAGGCCCACTTTTTCATTAAAATTATCGAAACTATTACCTTGGAAAGAGGTGGACCAGCAAGCACAGTATTCTTGTAGTGCATACATGCACATGGGAAGAAAAACCTGGAGTTATTGCTGTATTGAGGGCTGTCTCCTTGAGATTTCTTTGGGTTCACAGCATAAGAGCAAACGGGCAAAACTGCTCAGGCAAATAGGAGCTGGGCAGAAGACAGACAATCCCTTAAAATTAACTTGGTTATAAAACAATGACCAGTTAAAGTGATCATAACTACAGTTGTGACATTTGGGACAAAGCAATAGCATGAATGAGACTTCTTTTTACGCTGCCTGGAAAGGATAAAAAATAATCTGTTGTACATGGTGCAATAGGTGTATTCCTAACTGGGGAGGAAGATGAGTAGGTAAATTCTAGGATCATATATGATGCTATATGGTTTCTTCAGAATATAAAAAATGAATGTCAAATCAAATGTATGCCTAGTCTAATACTTCATTGTGAATGGTGGATACTGAAAGAAAGAAGGTAAGAAATGAAACAAAGCCATCCTCCCAGTTTCTCTCAATGGCAGATTCTGAGTAGAAGCACCCAGACTGTGGTGCATGGTAGCAGCAGGTTGATGATCACAAGACACCAGGACTGCTGTATTGACAGCTGGGATGGCAGCAGGTACTGCTACCTGGTGTGTTTAAACAGGCCCTGTGCTGCTTGCAAATTTTTTACTTTTTTAGCTCTGTATAATTTCCTTTCATTCAACTTCCTCATTTTCTTTTTTTTTTTAAAGTTCCTATTTCTAAAGGAAAATGTTTGGGTGATAATTTTTTTTTTTTTTAGCCTTTTCCCATCTGGCAAGGATACCAGATATAAGTATGCAGTAACTAGAAGTGGTTCTTCTGGTGCTGTGTCTTTAGCCAGCTCCTGTACTTGCTCATATCTGCTTCAAGGTGTTTTTTCTTGCTGGGGGATCAAGTGAGAGAGTTCTCTGGCAAATTGATCTTTCTTTAAAAAGAAAGAAATCTGTACTTTGTACATGATCTGAAATTCTTAATTTCCTATTTTTCAGCTTCATAACCTTCCCAATCTCCTCCACAAGAACCAACAGGTTTCTTGTGTGTGCTACCACTACTGTGATTGCTTCCTTGATAGCATAGGACTTAGACAATCCTGGGTGCATTAAAATATGTTACAGAAACTTAGCTTGATTTTTCTCACCTTCTTTTTGTCTGTCCGCTTGTGGAATGCGTGATGCTGCTTCCCCTCTGGCATGCTCTTGCCCGTCAGTCCTCCGTAATTTGTAGGGTGGCATTAGTTTCCCAGTATGTGGTCCTGCTGTCAAGTGTAAGATTCCTTTTATATCAGTATTCTCCCTTTATATTCACATTTAGACGCCCCTGAAGTGGTTAGGCAGTTGGACTAGATGATCATTGTAGGTCCCTTCCAACTGAAATATTCTATTCTAAATTTATAGTTTATCTTAATATCTAGATTTCGTGCAGGTGAATAGAAACACCTACCCATTTCTTCTTCCAACAAGCACTTAGTGCGCCTGAACTTTGACTTCTGCTCTGCCCTTTATTTAGGGTGTGGTGCTTTCATGCCTATCACAGAGGGTTCCGCACTTTGCTATAATAATTTGTTCTGTTGCTTCTGAGGCTAAGCCTCTTTAGACCTGACTGAATTTTGGTAGAGGTAGAGCCCATTCTTGTGTCTAGTATTTTTTTTGTCCAAAAGTATTGTTTTGGGGTATTTTAGGAAATAGGAAACAAAAATATCTTTATCTTGCAGCCTTTTTATCACTCATTTTTAGCATGCCTTAGTATCTGTTGACCAATGTGCTGTACTTTTAATCAGTACTGTTGCATGAAACAGCTCTTGGCCTTTAGCCAATTACCTTACTGGCTAAACTTTGAGAACTACGTTTGTGTTCTGTGCCTGGTATCCACAAATGTTGCTGTTGCTGGCAGCTTCTCTTGTGGCCCAGCTGATGCCCAGGGATGCTTTATAAGAATTTCCTCCTGTACAGCTGACCTGACAACCAAGGACTATCAGCTCCCGCATTCTTGTGATCCAAGAAGGTTTTCGTCTGCCCAAGAGGACACTGACATCTAGTGGATGGGTCCCACAGACACAGGGCAAGCAAACTGCTGCTTTAAAACCATCTTTTTTCTGGACTCTTACCTAGTTTTGCTTTCGTTCAGATCGTCAGGGTTGTTTGGAAGAAGTGGAGGGGGGAAGCCTAGCCAGTTTTGTGTAACTTCTGGGGTGTAAGGATTAAGGATTGCGCAGTCAAACTGGTTGGTTTTTGTTGGTGGTGTTTTGTTTTTTTTTCCTCAGTCAAGTCACCTGCATGTGAGCCTCAGATGTTTGTAATATAATTATGTAAGATATTGCATTCCCCAGTTGTCCTCCCAGCCTGTGAAGAAGATAAGTTACCAATGTAGCACAGCGAGAAGAGGCAGATGTTCCAGCTTCTCACCTCTGACACGGATAGTGCCTCTAAGTTGCCTTCAGTTCTGGGTCTATCCTTTCAATGAAACTGGAAGCCTAATAACACGTTAGTGTTGCTTTGCAGCTTGTCTCAGATGTGTTAGTTTAACTGGGAACCGAGTAGCAAGAGATTTTAACAAAAACAATTTTTCCAGGAATGATCCTAAGCAGAGAACAGTGCTTAGAAATCAAACTTTCTGAAGATGTTAATCAAAACATTAGTATTGCTTTAAAGACAAAATTAGACATTTCAGTTGAATTAATAAAATCCAGATTTCTTTATCAAAGAAAACAAACACTACATAAAACAGGATAGTTTAATAGCAGAAGATGCCACACAACTATCAGAGACAGTTGATGAGGACTGAGTAAATCATTGTGCCTGTGAGAAGTTTACACCATTGCTGCAGATTATTGTTTTATCTCTGAGGGTTTAAGTCATTCTGCACTAGTGTTTGTTTAACAATAATGTACTGGTTTTGGATTTGTTGACCATTTAATAACTTTCTAAATGAGGTTAAGACAAGAGACAGTTTCAAGGCACTTAAATTATGGCTTAAAATCAAAGGGCCTTTCAGGCCCTATTAGATCATGGTCAGAGAAAGTGTAGACTGACAGTGCTTAGAAAGAGGGTGCTAGACTTAAATGTTTGGTGACAGCCTTACAAAGGAAAATACTGCTTCCTTGACCAGGGAAAACACTAAATTTTTTCACTGAAAGATGCTAAGATTATTTTACTGTTTGCTAGCATTCTTCTTTTGCAGGAAAAGTTTCTTCAAGTAGAACCTGACTATCACAACCAGAAACATTAACATAAAAATGAATTCATGTTTTATATGAAATAACAGAAAATAAAATGTTAAGGCTACTAACACTTTTTCTGTGCTAAAGGGCACTTATGCAATGCAAGCCATAGATAGGACAGAAAGATTCATATTCTACTTTAAGAGGACAATTTCAGTAATTTCAAGGTGAATCCATTTTTTTTAATATCAGACCATGAAGAAAAGTAAGAACATACAGTCCATCAAAAAAGAAAAATCACAGCCTCAACTGACCCCTTATTTTAACAAAAAAGAACAATACCTTTTATCTCCTATTGTCTGTTGAGAATTTATATTGTGTCTTCTCTAGAAATATCCCAGCATGCTGGACTTACTCCTGAATACAGCCTGTTTATCAGTGAATATCCTGTGCCTTTATTTCCTCAATACTACTGTAAACACTTATGAACTGTCACTCAGTTTATTTGTGATACTTTGCGTATGTGTATCCTTCATTGTCAGCTTCTAGTATACAACTTTATTTGGCATTTTTTAAATTTAGTCTTATTTCTTTTACCCTGAAAGTCTATCTGCTTGTTTTATGTAATATTCCCATCTTCCTGTCTTACTGATTGTTTTCTAACTGTGCCATCAAATGTCTGTTAGTGTGCTCTGCTTTTCATGAGACGTCATGAAGGAAAATGCCTGACTAGCCTGGGAAGTTTTTTGAGAAACTCCACTGGTAAAATTCCTCCAGTCAGATGACTTTTATCCCCCCCCCGATATTTTTCCTTTTAAAAACAGTCTAAAGAGACTCTCGTCTTGCCTGAATTCTTGTAAAAATTCACATACTTTTCTTTTGAATTGGCACCGTATCAAATACTTATTTGAAGCTCAGATTAGAACAGCTTCCTTTCCCAAGAAAGGAAGTAGAGTGTTATTACTTTGTGATTTATTCCACATAGATGAGAATTATAGATAAGAATCTTGAGGCTGGATTCAAAGGTATTCCTGTGCGTTTCTGAAATACCTGGAAATACATCTATCATCCAGAACCTGTGGGTGTTGAATAAAGTTGTTTGTATTTCAGATAGAAAAAAACGTAATGAGGGTTTTCTACTGTTTACCAAACAAACTATTGACTTCTACATTCTGGATTGTAAATATTCAGCTTTTTAAAGTGATGACAGTTGACGGTTATTTTAAATTTATCAGCAGTTTGATTGACAAGGCACTTGCCTGAACCAGATTCATTTTACCAGTTGACTTTAATATCTTTTTATTTGTTGAAATTTGGCACTGTAGGAGAACTATATTTCGCAAATTAGCTGTGTAACAAACATAGCCTGCAGGGTACAAACATCAATGAGAGGTTACTTTAGAAACCTTTATGTGATTGAGTGTATACTTCATATGAGGTAAATATTTCTCTGCTCTTCAAAGTAGAAGAATTTCAGAAGTAATTACATTATAAATGTAATAAAGGCATCCTACAAACAGTTTGGAAATTAATTTAAAGTTCCACTTGCAGCTTTGGTGTTAAGGCAATAAAATGTATATAAAGGCTTTATTTTAGAAGTATCGGGGATTTAGGTTCTCAACGCTGGTTTTAAAAGAGAGCATACACAAGACATTTGCTACTTGACCCTTTAGTTTGATGCAAGCTTTTACGAGTCTTCAGAATTAGGAATTTCCTCTAAAATGTTCATGATTTAAAAAGGTTAAACTTGAAACTGTTTGATTAAAACAATATTTTAATTTACTTTTTAGTAACTTCACTGTAGTATTCTTGTCTCTGGGTGTTCTAATGAAATCATGATACAGGGCTGCAGAAGCAGCAACTATTTCTTTTGCTAGTCACTTCTGGGTTTGCATGGCCTTGAGAATACCCGTGATTAAAGTTACTATGGAACTTTAAGTACTAGTGGTATGTCAAATGATATATTTGAAATTGTTATATTTGAGAAAAATCACATACTTTACCTTTTTTTGAAGCAGTTCATTGAACAAAAT
Source organism: Burhinus bistriatus (assembly GCA_013397275.1). Lineage (NCBI taxonomy): Eukaryota > Metazoa > Chordata > Aves > Charadriiformes > Burhinidae > Burhinus > Burhinus bistriatus. Next base: position 37,717 of record VYXH01012427.1, on the reverse strand, counting down.
ATGAGGAAAGTAAGAGACATTCTATATGAGTGGTAGTACTATAAGGTCATAGAAAATGCTGCATTTATGCCTATGTTACTCTTGTAGAAGAGAATTGCATACAATATAGTGTGTGTACAAGGTTTAAGGACTTTTTTTTAAACTCAGCAGAAACAAACTAAATGGTAAAGTATATTCAGGCATTTAGCAGTGTTACTTCCAACTCTTGAATGTTCAGCTATTAAAACAAAAACTTTAATGAAGAGAAATAATCTAAAATCATGCTTGTGAGTAACTTGTCTAGATCTGTTGTTTCTGTACTGGCTATTGCTGCTTTGGTTTCGTTTCAGTAGTTGCTTTATAGCTCTTTCTGCTGTAATTATGGGAATTATTTTGGCCATTGCCTTCCCTGTTCTATCTGTCTTTGAAACCAGAATTGGCATAATCTGATTGGAAAGTGTGTGCTTTTGAACTGATGGGAATGCATTTGTTAGGTGAAGATTGACAGATACTACAAATAAAAACAATTATGACACAAAATTCCTTTGCCTATCTGTAAATATTGTGCTGGTTATTAGCTAGGTTTATTACAGTTGAAATCTTAGTACAAGTTTGTATCTTTAATGAGGCTACTTCTTTCTGGCTTTTAAAGTGCTATTGAACTCCCTCATAAATGGCCTCTTTATAACTAGCACATTCCTTGGCTTCCAGACACAGCCTCAAAGAAGGGATGAGAATAGTTGTAAGCATGTTCTCTCCAGTTGGTAGAAATGTATTTTCTATTTGATACCTTCTCTTTCCCTTTACATTCCCTTTATATTCCCGGTGTATGTGTCAATGCATGGAAGTACTGATTCAGTGCTTGTCAGAAGTTTCTCCTTTTTTGTATTTATGTCTGGAAAAGTTTTAGATTGTGGGTTTTTTTGGAGGGGGGAATAGTCTTTAAACCTTATGGGTGTTCTACTTGCCAATTATGAACTAGCATAACTATATTAGCAGTATCCTAATCTTACCTACTGAATACTGGGGGTTCTAAACTACTGAAAATCTCTACAGATACTGTATTTCTATACAAGGTTCAAGCCTGCTTCTGAGGGAAAAAAAAAGTTAAACTTCTGGTGAAAGGATAAAACCAGCATATATTCATTGGAATTGCTTGGATGTCCAACATCAGCATATTTGACACTGAACTCATGTAATCACATAGCAGTTTAACTGTGCTAAAGGATGTCACGTAACTGAAAGGAACAGCACCTTTGAGTTCTAGAGATGTTTCAGTAAGGTAATTTGGACACACAACAAGATCTCAGTTGCAATGTTTCTTGACTGTACAAACAGCTATGCTTTTTACCCAGAGCATTTGTTAGGCTCCAGCTTTTTAGCTTAAAGTCATTCTCAGTGGAAGTCTTACAGGGAGGGATCTCTCTTTCAGATAAATTGGCAAGGCATAGTTGTTAAAAAGCCCTGATGCCTTTTCGGAAGGCAGGATGTAACAGCTATAGCACACCTTTTTGAGGGGTGTGTGTGTGCAGATTTGTTAAAAGACTTTAAGGCACTCCTGTGCCTTTAGTTATGGCAGCTTTGGTATTGAGGATCAGCAGGTAGGAAATTCTAGTTTATTTCTGTTTTGAGTGAAAGCTCAGTGTTTCCTGTTTCAGTTGTGGTGAGTTTTTTTCCACCTAGTATGAACTGGACTGAAAGCAAACACTGACCTCAAGGAAATGTGTTCCAAGGCATGGGAAAAGAGGAAGAGGGAGAAGAACTTGTTTTGGGGTGGTTTGTTTTTTTCTTTTTTTAGTGCTGAGCAGAAACAGAAGCAAAATATATTCTCCCTGGAACTTAATGCCTCATTCCACATACTATGATGTCCCGAGCAAGGGGATTGTAAAGACTGTGGGGAGAAGAAAGTTTTGATGTTAATAAACTATGACATTTCTCAGGGAGAATGACGTGGTTAAACAAACTAAATATTCTTCAAAGACAGAGGTTTAGGTGATACCTATTTAGATCTTTATGTTGCTTATTTGTATGAATTGTACTCAATCTGTATTGGCTATACACCTCTTCTTTGAATGCTTGTCACAGGGTGCTTTTGACTGTTTAAGGATGTTACATATGTTAAGGCACGAGCACTGAAGACAAAGAGCGGTAGAGTTGTAACCAATGGTCACTGGCCCAGCCCCTCTCATACGACCTTGAAAAAACCATTGCTTACGTTCCGTTTAGCTGCCTGATTGAGCTGGAATAAAACCTCTTGCCTTTGGGGTGTTCTTTGTGGGAAAAGCCTCAACTTGTCTTTAGATAATTTCTTCTGTGCTTCCATGGGCTGGTCCTGAGGATACTGTTACTTTGTTATCCATTTTTATTACATCATAGCTGTTGTGTTTTGGCTTCTCTGAGAAACCTTAAATCTGGTTTAAGGGAGGTAGGACAAGTATCTACTTTCATCTCTATTTCAGGTGAGCAGCACACTCTGTAAAAGTCTTCACTCAATACATATGTTGCACTGACAGTGTCAGTGTCACATCCACAGTGTCAGTGTCACATCCACAGTGTCAGTGTCACATCCACAGTGTCAAAATTTAAGTTTGACTTCAGAGCTAGTCTGTCTAGATAGTGGACTGTAGTGTGGTCACCTCTCGTGGATGAATCAAACGGTGGCTCTTGAGAGGAAGTTTACGTGGACCTATAACCAGTTTTCGGTTTTAAAACAAACAAACAAAACCTGCCTCTGGCATTAGAGTGGAAAGTTCATCCCACCCATCTCATACTTGCTCTGAGACTTGCTCCTGACAAGTCTTTTCAACAGAGCTCTGCTATGGAAGTGTTCGTGTTGCAGGTTTACTTCAGCTTGCTTTTGCTGACCAAGATGAGCGATGAGGTGGCCCTTTAAACTGTTTTCTACATCTTTTCATTTAAGGGTAAATCTCTGCTTAGCATCAGTGATTCCACTTCTGGTTACTGTTTTACTGAGCAGCTCAAATCACTGGGACCATAACAAGACTGAGAAATTTTTCTCTTAGTTTTGGATGGCTTATAGAAGGACACTCTGGATTCAAGGTGTTTGTGCACACTCCCAACTGATCTGTTGTTATGGTGTTGTGGAATTCCCCCAGAGATTCTGAAGGCTGTGATGGTCTACGGTGAGATAGCAGTTTTGTTTTGCTTACGCTGTAAATGCCTACATTGATTGCACATACAAATGACCTCTCGGAGAACAGCTACCATACATAACGTCTCCTGTTGTCCCCCTAGTGTGCCTAAACCCTATACTGTAGGAAGCCAGTGAAGTGGAAGGGTTATGCATCTTTATACCCTCATTCTGCGATGGTACAGTAGTTTCCTGCTACAAAGGAAATATGCATGTAATGAAAACTGGACTGAGTTTCACAATTCTTTTTGCAGGTTATTTATAGGCATCATATAAGACCTTAAATTTCTGACCTGAATGCAGATTCAACCTAAATGAGGCATAAATATGCATCCATCAGTTTCTTGATGAAATAGGTGAAAATGGTGAAATGCTGGCAGTAAAATAGTACAAGAACTACTAATACAGTTGATACCTACAGTGCTGTGACAAAGAGGTCTGGAGATGAGGAAAACTGGCTTCTGCTTCCTCATTTCAAGATGTTTTGTATTCAGTAGATTGGCATACATAGTCATTCTGCAAGTTTTAGGAGTTTAAAAAATTTTAGACATCAGTAATTCTTCTTCACATAAGAAAAAATCATCATTCATTTGCCCTAAAGTGAATGGCATTAGTTGTCTTGAAAAATTGCAGAAAATTGTATGAAGGACAACTCAAGCCTTTAATTACCATCTTGACTTGGAAGTTCAACTACTTGTGAAAAATGAATCAGTGAGGAGGTTGGTATAAAAGGCTTAAGTATGAAGATAGTGTATTTTATATGGTAAAGTTAACAGAGTTTTTTACTGTATTTAGTAGCTGTTTTTTTCAGTAACAAGCTGTTGGATTTTTTGCAGATGGATTAATTGATTCCATTGAAACATTTCATCAACTAGAGTGTTGTAAAAACATTCTCTTAAAAATTATTTGCCTTAGCTTTCTTTAGGAGCATCTTCCCTTTTAATCACATAGCAAGGTGAGATAAGTAAGAGCTGTATATGTTCAAAGAAAGACTAAAGGGAAAATCAAGATTAAATGCAATGTTTTTAATATACTTTGTGCTGTCAGCATGCACAAAACCACCAAAACCTAGGACTGAAGGAATAAGAGGAAAATAGTGAATCCGGTAACTTGGAAATTATGCTTTTAAGCAGTGGGGGTTCCCTGGTTCTGAGGTTTTTTTCCTTGTTTGTTTCTTTAAGTGCTTTGCTTCTTTATGCTGTTTGTTTTTATATTGTTGGGTCTGAAAATCATCTTGTGGTCTGTTGCAAAAAATCTGAGGCTTTTTTCTGTTTTGAATTATCAAGAATTGTTCCTGAATTGCTTTAACACTGTTAAGAAGCCTGTTATTTGTAGTGTGTGCTAATTTTAAATGCCTTTTTTTTTTTTTTTGCATCAAGACATGCTTCCCAGCCTTCAACCCAAAGCAGTCAGTCTACTTTCTAATCACATGGTTTCAGACTAAAATTCAGAAATTTTCGTGTTCTTCACTCATAGCCTGTAACTATCTCTGCTGTGTTGTCCTGCATGTTTTGACTTGATGTAATGTGTTTATAGTAGCCTCTGCAGTAAATTGACTGTGCTAAGGAAGCAGTACAGTTCAGAGATAGAAAGTTATAATCCCAATCCTTGCATGTGTAATGAGTATGCCACAGAGTTTTTTAGAATATCTTAGAACATACATTAGTTAGTAACTAACTAAAATTTGATTATGCTTTAGTGATTTAATGTTTTGTCTGCTTATTTACTTGCTCATCAACAGACCACAAATCTCTTTAGTTTTCTCCAGTTTTATAAAACAAGCCCATTATTGGCAGTAGGTATGTTGCTTAATTATTATGCTGAACATTAACTGCGGTTGTAATTGATAGTACTGCTCATTTAGGTTGGGATTAATATGTAGATAGATAAAAATAGTTTCAGAAATGAGGGAGAGAGAAAGGAGACTTTTGAACTGATCAACCCACATTTTTACAATACGTCTGTGTAAAGCTATCTTTAGTTATTAGCAGTGTGGGAGACATGCCTGATTCTAATGTTTTTGTTAGGGAAAATACAGGTTTGGAAAGATGGGAAATGCTGGTCTTACTCTTACAGTACTTAATTCTTGAGTATGCTGTTATTTTTTTTTTTTTTAACCTGTTCCCAGTTTTAATGTGTTATTGAAGAAACTAGGATGTACTCCTTAACTGGCTTCTTCCAGTCCTGTAGTTTGTCCTCTGCATGAGGACCTACCAGCGTTGTCTTCATTGACTAATGCTTCTTTAGTGGATATAAATCTCCAGTTAATGCAATAACATGAATTCCCCTCTTCCCTGAGGAAATATCAAACTGAGTTAAGATGTTATAAAATACGCTATACCATCTAATACTGAAATGATGCTGTTCTCAGTTCTGTGGGTAATTTTGCAGGGATTTTTCTTTTATGTGGTTCACACAAGCTTCCTTGAACGCAGTGGGGTTTTTAGACCTGTCATTGTCCTGCCATAAGACATGGAAGAGCTCCCAAGGGACTGTAGTTACCAGGCTTGTCTAGTAATCACTTCAGCAGAAATTCCCTTGGAGCACTTAGAATTTGAGTGTTAGTAGATGTTGCTAGAAGAGAGTGCCAAGGTAGTGAAAGCTCCTCCTTCTAATATCTTGTTCTTTCTATCAGTTCAGTTTACAATCTCCTTCCAGGGCTTTGTTTCAGAGAAATAGGTTAAATCCAGACTGCTGGCCTGTTCCTTGCAGCCAAAACCATCTGTGAATGTTGAGATACAGTGAAGCTTTTCTTTTACAGAACCTGATCATTACTCTTTCATTGTTTGCGCTTGGCTAGTGTTTGGGAAGGCTTTTTCCTTCCATTTTGAGGGCTGGGAATTCTTAAAAATAGTTGTTCAAAAGGTGACAGGAATAACTGGCGGAAGAGTGACATGTCCCAAGTGTGTACTGTTTTTCAAATACTCCTAAGGCAAAGTGGTGAAAGGGATACTGTCAAAAATCAGTTTTCTATGTAATTGCATATGTATGTACTAAGTATGATAACTATTTTTGATTGTCAACTTAGACTCTTTGGACACCGTCTTGCATGTAGGTCTTTTCATGTTTTCATGCTGTGTTTATTTGCAATAACAGATGCAAAGCACTTAATGTGTGAATGTAAACTGCAGAGATAGTTGGGAGACATAGATGCAAGTATGATACCTGAAATTATATTAAACTCTGCATTATTTGTGCTACTTAACAGCAGAATGAGGTAACTAGTGATATCCCATGTGGGACAGCGTACATTCAGCCCAACTGGATCTGACTTCCCCAGAAACTTTGGGCTAAGCTGCACTGTGCCCCACTTGCCCATGCAGCTCTTGTGCTGACAGAGTGACTGCAGGAAACCCAGCTCACTGTGTTCATTTATTACTTGCTATTGCAACCCGGAGCTACAGAGGCACTCCTGACTTGGAATACTCCATCCTCCAGCTGAGTTTGTTAGCATCAGCTTGTCTTGGTGTTTCCCAGAGCCCTCAGTGGTAAGAAAGCAGTACAGGGAAACTCCTGTGGGATTTGCAGGGACTTTAAGCTGAAATACTTCCGTAACCAAAGCACTCTTAGTAAGTCAGAGCCCCATTTGAGCAGGAATATATCTGAGTCTGCATTTGAGCTGTCTTTTGACAAAGGCATCTCTGTGTTCATAGAGTTGGTAGAGAATCTGAAACTTATGTGACCTGACCATAGATAACCAGAGGATTTTGATATTTTTATGGTAGTTTGGTTCACATTGCTTCTTACAGGTACATATTTCTCACTGTATAAAAGTACTAGGAACTTTATTCTGCCCCAGTAATGTTTATCTAAATTATTAGAATGAGAGCACAGTTGAACATAATTCATATGTTTTTCTTCCCCTGCTGCTAGTCAGAACAATGCAGTGTCAAGCTTATGGTAGAAATAGCTATCTTACAGAATGAGTGCATTAATACAACATTATTAAGTGTTTCCTAGTATCTTCTTTTATGCTTTGATTTTTAAGGTAACTTTTATGGAGCTTTTCTTTAGTTTTCAGTTCTTTGAGTACTTCTTAATACACTTAAGCAAATTTTGCAAAACAAAATATATTCTTGTGTGTTTGGTGTTATCTCATGACTCTGCTGCCATAGCTGTCCATGTAGAGCTTCTTAAGCCTATTGCAGTTGCCTGTGGTCGCACAGCAAATGAACCATGGGTGCCATGGAGTATTCTAGCCGCTGACGTTTGACACTATGATATGTACTGCTCTTCAGGTATGGTCAAAAAGGAGATTCAGGCAAACATCCCTGTTTTACTAACTGATGTTTTGACCATTGGAAATGTCAGGTAAGGCTTAGGAGACAATTTCAGGACTTCAAATAAGTGAAGCTGTGGTGAAATATTTGTCACGCTTTCCTTGAAAAGAAGCCCACAAGGGGGTCAGAAGAATTTTTGTATCTTAAATAAGGTTCAGGCTTTTAAAGTGAGTTCTTCAAATCTCAATGAGCAGTATAAATAGATTGACTGTGAAAATCAGAGGTCTGTTTTTCTTGACCTGATTGGACTAAGTTCTTCTTAATATGGTAGGATTGCACAAAGCCAGTTTGTCTTTTTGCGAAAACACTGAAGTAGAGTTGTAGTACAGACTGTAAAACCACTGTGGAAGCTGGAAGTATGTTTCTGAAACTCAAGTTGTTTCAAAGGCTCATCCCCCCACTGTCACATGTGGTAAGCGTTTGTCACCATCCCACAAACCACTTCTGTCATGCAGTGAATAAGCAGAATTAAACTCAAGCTCTTCTAATGAGAATGGAACTTAAGACCTTGTGAATGTAGTTCTTTAAGTGTGGTGAATCATGAATATACACTTACTTTTTGACCATTTTGTTCATAAAAGAATATATAAATGAAGATTTTTGTGGTACCAGAATAGCAGTTCCAGTGAATATGCAAGTGTCACGGAAGCGTCCACTGTTATCTGCAGAGGCACCAGGCTTGGATCTCTAATGTTCCTGCTATTGGCATCCGAGTATTTTCTGGGAAGCGATTTGGCAGTTTACTGACTTCAGTACAAAGCAGCACTCATTTGGGTTTAGACAGTTGTTTATTATGAATTAGCATGAAACTGGACTGTGACGGATCTTACTGGCTATCTTGTCATCAATTTACCATAGTCTGAACAAAATTCTTTCTCTTTCTGTCCTGTCATTACCCCCGTTCTGCTATTGAGTACATTCTCCTCCTGGTCACTCTAGGCTGTAACCTAGGAAGCGCTGAATCTCTTGTACCCTACAGCAGGCTGCGTGTGCACATTACAATAGCTTTCTGCAGAAATTTTCTGTTGCATGTAAGGTGAAATCTTCTGCTGAGTCTGGCACTTTTTCGTTCCTGCGGTAGTTTGTTCAAAGCTCAGTTTTTAGAAGTCTTTCCTTATTCTTTAGTCAATTCTTTCTCTTCTGAAGCATGAAGTAGGTACTATTCTATGTAGCAGATACTACTACAAATCGTAAAGAGTACTACTTACTCTTTTTGACTGCTCTCAGGACTGCATTTACTTATCTTCTATTACCCATGTGACAGAACAGCTGACAAACATGCGTTAAAACCCTGGGTCCTAAAGTATTTTAGGAACAGATGTGTGTAAAATCAACCTGTATTTCATTTCCAGTCTTTGCCTCAGAGCTGGGCTATGCTAATCCTACTTTCCAGTCTGTTTAGCAGATTGTACAACTATTGAATCATGCAGGGGAGAAGGCAATGCTGAGTTCTCACAGCATCACTTTCTAGAAAATGGAAGTTGGTACTAGTTACTTTTTGGATTAGAGTAGGTCCAAGTTGTACCTGTGAAAATGTGTTGTTGTTTTTTCTTGCATGCCTTTAAAATGGGCTAAAGCAAAAAGGATTATCTTCGTAGAGTGCTTTTTGATACCTAACCTTTTTCTTGTATCACTTCCTCAAGTGTATCCTTTCTCGTGCAAAATAACTTCTGCTTCTAGTCATAGTTTTTAGAGGTTGGTTTTTCTCTAAGCTTCTTTCTGTTACTTTTTCAAAGCAGAGTCATGGCATTTGTCCCATAAAAATCAGTAAGATGGAAAAAATTCCTCCTGAACTGGAGGCTTATAACCTATTTCAAACTATTTCTCAGTCTTGCAATTCTTAGCTGATATAGCTAAGTTACGTGTATTTATTTTGCTATTTCTAGACTCCTGGTTGTGTCTGGTCTTAGCCCAGGCAGTATTTTTTCTTTTGACACGGGTAAGCGCAGTGTTACGTAGGACACTAGGTCTCCCATGTGCAGTGATATTCTTTGTCTGTACCATGTTACAAACCAGGTTTCTCTGCCTGCTATGTATACAGGTTATGTTGAGAATTTGTTTTTAGCGTTGCAAAGATGAGGGTAGTCTGTGTGGAAGCTTTGTGTAGCTGTTTACATGTCTTTTCAAGAAGTGAATCTTCCTATTCTTCATTATAGCAATGTTTTCAGATAATGTTTAGCATTTCAATCACTGTGTAGTCAGAGACTTACTGTCACACCTCCAAATATTTACTGTTTTTTCCTCATCGACTAACATTGCAAGATTCTTCAAGAGCAGTGCACTTTAAGAAAAAAACCCTGCGTGCTAGTTCTGTCACTCCTCGTAGTGTTCAGTGATTTAATCTGTGATAAAGTCCTTGGAGAAGAGAAAAAAAATTGTCTGAAAACTGGTACTTCTTGATTTGCCTTTTTTAAACTTTACTTTGCCATTGTTTTTGCTCTGTAAATGACACTTTTATGGATTATTGGATGCATATGATTCAACTAAATTAATGCAAAGTTTTATTCACATTTGAATATAAAACTTGCTGATTTTTCACTATACCCAGACAAATTTTATGAAAGTGTTTCTCTGTATGTAGCAGAAATGCTAAATTTTGTGTGTCTTGTCTTTTCCTTTTTTGCTGGGAGAATTATTGGAGGACTTGAGTTGCCAATTCATTTTTTCTCCTTTTTTAAAAAAATTGAAGTGTGCAGTGGGCCTCCCAAGTGTTTTAGTAGTTTTAGAAGAATTCAAGAAGAAAACTGGCTTTCCAAACAAATTGTCTTATTTATGATGTCCTTCTGCCTGTATGTTGTTGTGTAGTCAGGGATAAACAAGACTTATTCTTAACTAGGAACCAACCTCCCCCATTCTCTGCCTTCCCCTAAAGAAAGCAAGCCATGAATGTTTTGGGTCTTCAAGGATGATAATCAAACATCAAAGATGGGAGGGAGGGAGCAGGGGAACATGAACAACCTCTATCCTTCTACCTGCATGGAACACCACTCAATGGAAATACTAAACTTCTGTGTTTTCCTCTTGATCGTCTTGCATATCACCACATCAGTGTCAACAGAATGGCTGGTTTTGCAACCACCGAGCTTTAGCTGGAAGCCAGAGTTAACTATCTGGATGTCTACAGGTTCCTTTTTAAATCTGGATGTCTACACAATCTAAAATAACAAGCACTGCTGACTCCTCTTGTATTTTTTTTTTTTCAAAGAGAATTTATATTTTTTTTCTTCCTCCTCAGTTTTAAGGTTGCAAAGGCCTACTTTGAGTGGGATAATAAAAGCTGTATTGCTGTTGTTGTTTCCTAGGTTGCTGGAAGGTATGGGCTGGATTCTGTTAGTAAAGGTTTTGACTGTTTCAAACTTCTAGGATTTGAAATAGATGGAGGGGGAAAAAATGGCATATTGTTGTGAATACAGCCGACCTCCTGTCACTCATCTTAACTGAGAATACCTTGTACCTGAGATGCAGGAACCTTCTTTTTCTGGGTGTGCTTGAACAGGGAGTTGGACTTCAGGAGTTGGTGCCTGTTAAAAGTGAGATTCTGCCTTCTGTTCTATTGACAGTGTGTTGGAAGCTGTGTGCTTCAGAGCAAAGTATCTGCTGCTAACAGCAGTTCCTGAGCCAGCCTGCTCTGTGCTCTTCCTCCAGGTATTCTGAGCAATAATAGATTTCTCTGTTTCTCACAGGTATTCTTAACGTAGTTACTCTCTAATAGGGCAGTGTATTTCCTAAATAAAATACAGCCGTGTTTGATACTGCTGCAGTAGTGGATTTTGCAAAGTTCTGTGTCTCAGCTCGTTTCAACTTGGTTGTAAACTGCTGATGAGCTAAAAGTACTGGATAATTAGATTTTTAAACTTCATCATAGTGAATATTGTAAAAGGAGAGAAGAGGTATTTTTGAGTGACCTTCTTATACTTCATCAATGAAGCTAATACCTAGTGATGTTTCTGTTATCTTGAGATTTGAAAATATAACATAAATGTTTTATTTCAGAGGTTAAGAAGATTATCAACAAAATACAGAACAGAGAAGATCTACCCAACGGCCACTGGAGAAAAAGAAGAAAATGTTAAAAAGAATAGATACAAGGATATATTGCCATGTAAGTCTCATTTACATGTTAATAGAAGACAAAGGCAAGTGCTTGTTATTCTTAATGTATTTTGAATTTTACTGTTTAGCTATTACTAAAAGGCAAAATTGGAGATAACTTGCTGAAAGATAACTGTCATAAAATTTTTATTTCTAACTTGGAAGGCAAAGTGGACTTTTGTATATTTTATTAGGAGAACTGTCACATAAAGATAAAATGTGTGCTAAGTCCCAAGCTGACATTTTTCATTTTCGCTTGGAATAGTCTAGAACTTTACTAGGTGCTTAACTGTATTTTTTCCTTAGGAGCATGTTATTCATGATAGAAAACAACAAAATGTCAGCACAAACTCTAGATGAGATTTTAAGGAGCCTTAAGGAACCTGGCTTTGTGGTTTGAAGTAAAATAGATCTCTTTTGCTTGTTTGTATCCTGCAAACAGTGTCAGAGAACTTTCAGTGCTGGATTATCTTTGGTTTGTATTTTGCTGGAGCCCAAATGAAATTCTGTTTAATATACGAACAGAGAAAACAAGAGTCGGAGCAGAATTTAAATTTTAAAGCCACCAATGTGTGGATATAACCGATCAGTGACCTGTAATGACAAGATTGCCTGTTACGACAAGCTCACTTTGTGTAGCTCTTGAGGCCGTGGACTTCAGCAGCTCTTACTGTGCTTCTCAATATGAACAACTGACAGTGTGATTAAAGGATAGTCTTCTGGAAAAGCCATTTTTTATATCCCAGAAGATGAGCAACAGACATATTTTACTCTGCTTAGCTTTCTCAGAAGTGTTAGGAGGTTTATAACCAATTTGAAGTTGAAAATGGTCTGAAGCATCATTAGCTTTGATTTTCAAAATGTGTTCTGGTAACACACTCCAGTGAATTACTGCATGTTTCAGATTGTTGTATAACTGTGTGCTCTGTTTTTCTAGTGCTGGAATTTTTACTTTTTAATCAGCACTTGGAGCAACACTTCCAGCAGTAAACTGTGCTAAAGCCACAGGCCCTAGATAGTTTAACAAAGGTGGGCATAGTGCTTGCTGCTGCAAGGAAGGAACAGCACGTGTATTCAAATTTTGCTGGGGGTTATATGTGTAACATACATCACATGCTGAAGACTAGCGTGGTACTAAGCTCAACTGCAGCAAAACAGTTAAATATCATTGGGGGTTTTGTTTGTTTTGGTTTTTTTTTTTTTTTTTTTCCAGTAGG
>VYXH01012427.1:0-24953 GCA_013397275.1 Burhinus bistriatus | reverse complement strand
TTTTTTTTTTTTTTTTCCAGTAGGAGGAGACATGTTTAATGGATAGAGTAAAAAAGAGAGGGGAAGTTGTTATGGTCGTCTTATTAAGAGTTGCCGTACTCTTTCTGCCATGCTGGCATTTTGGTAAATCATGAACAATGCAGCAAAATCTTGGTAGGACCTAGGCTGAATTGATGAGACACTTAATAGCTAGTCCAATAGTGAATGGCTGTGACTGGAGTGGTAGATGTGCTTTTCTCTCATCTACAAAAAAAACCCAAACTGAGTCATTGGGATCTGAAAGGGTAGACAGATCACAGTGGGGAAAATGAGCAAACCTCAAAGCTGACATTGAGGAAAGCTGAAGATGTATTTATTTATCTTCAAGCATCCAAAGTGATGGGAGACCAGCTTGCCAGAAATGAAAGAGATATTATGGAGGAGGAAGGAGGGTGACTTTGCCTATGTTTTATAAATCCAGAAAAGAACTTAGGTTTGTAACTTAATTGGAGATTAGTGCTATATTTATCAGAAATAAGTAGTGCTACCAGAGAGATCAGTACCTCAATACTGGCTTCAGAGTGAAAGATGTGTGCTCATTTAAATTACAGTTCACTAAGTCATCCTAAATGATAGTTAAATGAAACATGGTGTTCACTGGTTACCTGAAGACACCAATTAGTAATTGTGAACGGAGCCTTTAAGCTATATATAAATGTCTAGGCACTTAATCTTCTGAACCTGGAACCTGCATTGGAATTTTTTGTGGAGAATTCTATTGCAGACCTAAAACTCTGAAAGAGCTGAGCTGTGGCAGATACAGGCAGGCTGGAAATCCTGACATTTGGAAATCGCTCTAGAATTTTGGATCCACTGTGCTGGGAAGATAGGAGCCCTCATTAGCCTACCGCTTTACTTTTAAATGGCAGATCAGACTAATTAGTTCTTAGTATTAAGTCTGTGACACCATTGTATGCTTATAAAGCATTCTTGCTTTTACATTACACTGTATTACACTCATATGTATAATATGTTTTAAGGGTTTCTCTAGGCCTTTATGTGAGAGTGTGTTGTCTTTAGATCTGCTATCTAAATGTCTTGTAATCTATCCTTGTTCTTTTTTAGGAAGCATTACATGGTAACACAAACATTTTTTGCATGTTATCAGGATGCTGGCAGAAAATTTCGCCATCTTGGAAGCTTTTTGGAAGAGATTTCTGTATAGAAATAACTCTTAGCATGTAGTTCTTGTGGGCATGGTTCCCTGTTTTATTACCAGTGATGTTTTGACAAAAAAAAATACCCAACCAGCCATATTTCCTCTTTTTAAATAGACTTGTTCTTTAGGTTTTTTTCTTGAATTTAGCTCTGTGTCGTGGTTTGGGCCAGATTGCTTTCTCTCTCCTGCTCTGATAAAAGTTTTAGCAGCTGTTCTGTGGTTGAGGAATTGACCCTAGGAGTAGAAAGTAGCAGAAATTGCTCGAGCAGATGCTGTTTCTGCAGATACTTCTGTTCCCCAGTGCGAAGATAATTTTTTTTTTTCGTCTGGATTTCCAACTAATACATTCTGTATTGTAGAGATAGTTTGAATGATTTTTATGTGATAGTTAGCGTTTGTATCAACAAGAACTGGAGGGACTGGCGAACCTGCCACCACCTACCCTGCTTCTTAGTAAGAAACATCAAGTTGTTTGTATTAAAAATGCGGTGCCTTTTTTTTTTTCCCTATACCAAAAAGAATTCGAAGATGTTTAGTTTATTCTGTCAACAAGTAATAAAGGCTATTTTTAAGAATGCTGAGGATTTTGGTATCCAAAGACTTGCTATTTTTATAAGAAACTTTCTCTGAGACAGTCAGTCAGTAGCGCTTGAGGCAGAAACCTGAAATGTCAGAACCCCCTAAATGAAGGAATCTGCTGCTTATTGTTTAGAAGTGCCCCAGCAAACTGCCTAGACCAGTGTTTGGGGTACAGAAGTCAGTGTGTGCCTGAGCAATAAGCTCCAGTGCATGTTTCATGTTGTAATACTTGATGGAGTCCTCCTTGGCAGAGACTTTCAGACCTGCTGGCTGCTTGAACTACACTGGTGTTTTATTCTTCCTGTTTTCTCTAAATGTGCCTTTAATTCTGGCCATCATGATCTGTGTTAATACTGTGTAACTACAGTTTTGATTACTTCTGATCAGTTGAATTTTGCCTCTTGGTAATGAATCGCTCTTGGAATTCCAGTAGCTGGTACTCTGTAAACTTGAGCATCAGAAGCACAGATCAGTTGGAGCTACTTTACTTCTCTGTACCTGAGTTGGTTTACCCATAAATGAAATTAACTGACTGACTTGCTTGTGTGACTTGTCTTTGGGAAAAAATCTTTAATGCTGAATGTCTTCTATGCATATAATATGTACTATATATATTATATTTACTGTTACATAATGTTTTACATATGTTGTAATTCTTGTTTACAAAAAATAAATTTTTCTTTTAGTTGATCATAGCCGGGTTAAACTGACCTTAAAAACTCCCCCACAAGATTCGGACTACATCAACGCAAACTTTATTAAGGTATGTATTAATATCTTAACAGTTCTTAAATTATTTTTAAGCTTTTATTTCATATCAGTGCAGTTTTAATATTTTAGTCTGAGATAAGAATTTAAAGCTGTGAGGAAAGATTTTCTTTTATTACAACTTGAATAAATTTGCAAGCATGATGCCATTTATAAAGCAATTTTTTAAGTTTTAATATTACTCTAAGTATAATCTAAAATACTTTATTTTAAAGTGACAGGCAACCAAACTGGAACTTTATACCACAGGAAAATTCAGATGCGATTGCTTTAACAGTTGATAGTGTTAAAAATACCAGATTTTGAGAGGCTGTTTTTAGGGATTGTAAATGAGGTCTCTGACAAATTATGTATGTTAATATGCACTCCTTACTGTTCACGGCACAAGTGTGGCAATGGAATTATATCTAATATTCTTAAAAAGAAGCCAGAATTTGGCTAAAAGCCAGTTACACTTTTGTTTCAAAGTGTGAATATCTTGGACTTTCCTTGTACTCTTATTCTGATGCTGCTTCCAGAATGCTTATTATTATTTAATGCTTATTCAGAAACAAGTGTTCCTATAAATCTCACTTCCTCAATGTTTGGCTTGAAAAGCTGAATGTAAGTGTCTTCAAGCTTTATATAAAACAGATGTTTTTAATTTTGGATTTTTGAAATGTGGTATTACTGGGAGGGGGGAATTTAAATTTGTTCAAGCGTATGCTTTTTAGCAGAAAGATTTTTCAAATTTTCATCTTTAAATGTCTGAGTAATGAAGAAAATGTGGACTTAAAGGGAATCTTCAGAATCTGAAGATACAGAAACTTAATATTTTCTGTTACAGTCTCTGGCAGCACAGTAGCTGTTATAATCTTGGACTCCCTTGAAATCACCAGCAAAATTCCCACTAATGTAAATGAGACTCGTATTTCATGTTTACCTTTACTCTAATTTTACATTATTATAACCTAAAGCCTTTTTTATTCAGTGTACATAAATCCTCTTTATAAACAGTAATGGTTTCTTTGTGCAATCCTAGGGAGTACATGGGCCAAAAGCATACGTTGCTACCCAGGGACCATTAGCAAATACAGTAATAGACTTCTGGAGGATGATATGGGAATACAATGTTGCCGTAAGTACCTACTTAGTACCTACTTAAAAAACAAAATTGGATATTACCTTATGTCATGGCACAGTGATTGTGTGTCTTTTGCCTGACCTGGCTATTATCAAAAATGTTGGCAGTGATTTAGTCCATTTAATTCTCAAATCTTGATTTTGTTCTTTAAACAGCATTCTATATATCAGTAATTTTATTTATTCAATTTAATAATGTAAATTCAAAGCAGTAATTTTTTTGAATGAATATGAAATCATGCATCTTTATTAATAGGTTGGTGCTTGATTACATCTGTCCTGTAGGAGACCTTACAACAATGTGGACTGACAAAATCGGATACAGAAGCAGCATATGAAACAAACAAAAAAAGCCTACCTTTCTATTTATGCTAATCTTGGGTTGCTTCTTGGTTTATATATTCTATATCTTTAAACAGCTATTGTCAGGAGTTAAATTTTAAGTACTGTTAAAATTTGATATGTTCAAGGAATTATTTCTGAAAATATTTTTTTGGTTTTATCAGACACTTAAATCATAGTTACTTATTGTAACAAATAGCTTATCTGTTCGTGCATTTTTTTTATTGTGCTATTTATGTTAATGTATCTGAAATAGCTTCACCTAAGAAATCTGATTCTTGTTTTTTAAATAGGTTTTTGCAGCTACTTTAAATAGTCTGTCATTTTAAGCAAATATAGCTGTACGTTTCTTCCAGTCAGCAAATGGTTCTATATTTTTATGAGTAAGTTTAGACTTTACAGTCAGGCTGAATAAATAAATAACATATTTGTACAAGATTACAGCAAATTCAAATTAAGTAGCCTTAAAATGTTGTATTAGTGTTGTAGATTATTTTGTGCAGGGTAAAACTTGGGTACTATTTTGGAATTAAAAGAGTATGCATCTGCACATAATCTCTTCAGTAGTAACCAATTAAGAAGCTTCAGTATGTACCCAGATAGAAGCAAGCAGTGAAGTATTGGTGAATTTATTTGATCTAAAACCAGCGAACTTCGAGCATTTTTTTTTGTCTTTTCAGATAATTGTAATGGCCTGTCGAGAATTTGAAATGGGAAGGGTATGTATACTAAATACAAAACTAAATGAGCGTTACCAGTGCGGGGCAATATGCCAATACCTTTGAAGCTTCATATGCCAAATCCATAACTGTAAAACTAATCTGCCAGATAGAATGAGAATGCCTATCCTTATATTTGTATACATAGAAAATAATGAATGCAACTGCTTTTCTTAGCTTCATTTATAGTGTTACATTATTATTTAGGTGTCATCTCCCTGGAATATACATGTTTGTATATGGAACTGTACCAATGGTCTGTTTCTGGTCATGTCACTATGGAAGAAAATCTTGCTCTTTATGGGATGTAGGCCAACTATGAAAATCCAGAGTCCTTCAGAATTTCCTGTCAATTGATACAGCTGCAAAAACAACTTATCTTTCAAATCTCTCTGATATATTCTTTTCCAAGAAGTAAAAGAAAAAAAAAATGTGGTCCAGAATTGTGAACTCCAAACTCTCACAAAAGCTAAATTAGCTCTCATCACTTCCTTCTGTATGATACATGCTTGAATTTCATGTCCTAATTTACATAATGTCTTTTGGCTGTATTTATTGGTCATCTGGCTTTCTGGGTTTGTTTTTCTTTTGGTATTCAAAAGAAAAGACATTTTACTATCTTAGAAGTCCAGCAAGGCACCAGTAGGCAGATGCTAAGGAAAAGCACCGAATAAGAGAGAGAATAAAGCATTCGAGATTATAATTTTGTCTGCTCTGCTTCTGTTAATCATCTTTCAGTACTACACACGAATTAAATTACGGTTCTTTGCTTTAACAGAAAAAATGTGAACGTTACTGGCCTCTGTATGGAGAAGCAGCTGTAACTTTTGGACCATTTCGTGTTTCTTGTGTAAGTATAGAGCTATATCATTAATTTTGAATGATTTAATGCTTTTGTAACTTAAAATAACTTCAACAAACAGTTTGTATTACAAAACAAATGCTTTTTGAATTGTTTGGTACCAAATTTTACACAAAAACTCTCAAAGGAATGCAATGGAAAACAATGTGTGCATCTAAGCTGTGTGAGTTTTTTAATCCTCTGATTTTTTTTTCTTTTTTTTTTTTTAAAAGCAGGGAACTGGTGTGCCTTGGTCTTGTATCTTTTTATGTATAATTTCTTTAGCTTTAAATGATGTGGTTTTGAATGTCTGTACCATACTCAAGACATCAAATAATACTCACGCAATTGTTTCTCTCTCAGTTATGGCTTGTGCATTCTGGGTGTGCATGAGAAATAACAGTAACACTGGAATAGGTTATTTTCCTTAAATTACATAAAGTCAATTAGCATGAATAAAGAAAATAGAAACTAAACTCCTAATTTATTTTTTTTAACTTGTTTCATTGGTAACAGTTACAGGTTTCTTTGAAAATACTTCCTTTGCTTCTATTGTTGTTTTTAAAATCAAACCAAAAATGAATAGCAGATCATCAAAAGGTCTGAATCTTTTCCTGGAAAATTCCCGGGAGGTAACTGTCAACTAAGCTGTGATTCCAGAAAGATAGAGGAAACCTGAACATTTCCATTGCATGTTGTATCAGTGTTATCAGGAGTCCTGATCTCTGAGCATAAGTACTAGAGCCTCTTCCAGTTTTGATACTTGCTCATAAATGATAACTTAAAGTTTTCTGGTAGATTAATAAGCAGGAAGAGGAACTGTGGATATCTCCTACACCAAGCACAGCAGGGAATTGAAAGTAACAATTCTTTTGGCACCTGCCATCTCGACATCACACAAGAGTACACCCCAATGGGTTTTTGCAATCACCTTTCCTTGGTAGAGAAAGCTGGATAGTAAAAGAAGTCATGGTGCAATGACTGTTTCACAAAAGGGGACAGTTTATGTAGCAGAAATTCACGTCATGAATTGTGAGGTTGTCAGGGTATGGGTGAGGATACGGTGTGTGGGAGCATAGCCACCAAAATCAATGTGATCCGCATTCCTTAGATGTGGGATTGTGTCTGGTTGCCTTTGTACGCACCTGTTTAGGTATCTTTATTCCTTCCTGCTTTAAACACATTTGTGGCCTGTTTGTCCCGCTTCTAGCTCTTGGAGTTGTGACCACATCATCAAGCTTTCGCTTCTAGATGATGCCAAGGGTCATCCAGCCTATCACATTGTATTCAATGACAGCCTAATTACTTAAGGGAAGATAATAGAAAATAAGCAGTGTATAGGGTGATCCTTCTCCTTGTACTTGTTGTCAGCTTCTAGCGATGGACTAGCAGGACTTCCTTAATTGCGTGTTGCCACTGGATTATTAATATCTTATAATGCAATGGATGATGAATTTGACAATTTTTTTTCATTTGGGTTTTGTTTTTTTGTCACTTATTCTTTCATACATTCACATTATTGTGTAGTTGGAAGAAAACACTTCCTTATGTCTTTATTTTTAATCTTGCCATCTGGTAGTTCAATCGGGTTCTATTAGTTACTATTAGGATATGAATGAAACCTGGCATTAAAGTGTTGAGTACCACTGTCATCAGTATAAATGATCTTACTGTGAACTTTTTACACTGGAGTTCATGATCGGCCTTAACTGTTTAGTTATTCTAAAACAGTGGAATTGATCCATTTGAAATTGATCTCAAAACTGTTTTTTTTCTTTTCCTTAACTCAAAATTATGTGGGTTTGGACAGGAATTGCTGGTATTTTCTAGCTGAAGTTCTTTAAGGTGTTCAGAAAGAGCTAGCATGCCAATTTATCAAGCTATTCTTAATTCTACTTCTACCAAGAATTAAGTATGCTTCAAGTTCATCTTGTCAGGAAAGCAACTACTTACAAATTTTAGTCTATAAAGGCTAAGATTTAAAGATTTAAAAATGGGCTTGTGGATTGTTGATTCGGGGTTTTTTGGTGGTTTTTTTTTGCCCTGTACCTAGTGGGTGATGGTCACATTACCTGACAAGTATTTGTGAAAAGGGATCGTGTGTACATTGTAATTGACTTCTCAGCGACGGCTGGGAATGTGTTACCTTTGGGTACAATGGTGTTTATGGGCTCCATTGCTGCTCCTGTGCACTGACTCCTTTAAACCTGCAAGGTGTTGCAGTTGTTTTCTTGATGGAAAATGGTAAATTCCCAGTAGAAGATAAGAACACATTAAAGCATATATGCAGTCTCCTAAATTCACTGTGGGAAGCTGTAATGCTAAGCTGTTAAAGGCATCTTCAAATTGTGATATTACTGATATTTTAAGTACAGTAATATTGTTTGGTGTCTGCAGTATAAACTTTCCTTGGTGTTCCAAAGGCAAATTTGAAAACTCTGGGAGCCTAGAAGCTATGCTTTTTGGCCACAACCAAGATAATTACAGTAATTCATTCAGGTGCACCCTTGATGAAAAATAATTGAAGGGGGGGAAAAATGAAAGGAGATGTCACAGGATAGAGCGATAAGAGGCTGAAGTTTAGACAGCAGAAACGATATAGAAGGATGGCTGTGGGAGGCAATCTGTAAATTAAATGTACAAACAAATAAAGCAAGAGAAGTACTTTCAAATACTCTTACAAGGTTTATTCATGGTTTCAGGAGCAGGCTAGACACTTACTCGTTTGAAAATTCACATTTTTGTTTTAAGTAAAAGTAACATCTTTCACAGGTACCTTGTGTAGCGAGCTAACTTGCTACCGTTTTAAAATCAATGTTTTGGTTTCCCATCTTTTGGGGAAATTAAATATAAAACCAGTAAATTAAAAAAAAAATACACTGGAGTTTAAAGTTTCGATTTTTAGTTACATCCCGTATCCTGCATATTGGTCTTTTTTTTTTTTTTTTTTTTTAATTTTTTATTTTTTTTTTTCCCCCTTTTCTTGTTTTTTGTTTTTTTTTTTTTTTTTTTTTTTTTTTTTCAAATTCATGACTGTTTTCTCATGTTTAGGAAGCCGAGCAAGCAAGAACAGATTACTTCATTAGAACACTATTACTTGAATTTCAAAATGTAAGTATACGATCACTTCTGGTCTCGACTCTAATGGTGGTTCAAAGGTCTCTAAAATGATACAATCGAGGAAACTTATGAAAATATCTTCACTTTTTTAGGTGCTGACTCTGTATGTATGTAAATCATCAAGTTTAGAAGTGATGTTAAAAGCTTAGTATGTAAGAAAAGAGTAGTGAAACTCTTTACTTGTCTTTTATGTATGTTCTTGGTTAGCCAAAGGTGTGTGATGGTCTTCAATAGCATGTGTTACTAGAAAGCTTCTGTCACCCTAGGAGAATTTCACTGTTTACCCCAACTGAAAATATGATGACAAACTGAATCAAACTTGTCAAAAGAAACTGTTTCCTCTAGTTAGCTTCTTTTTGGGTAAAGTATGTGTACTTGTTAGAATTTGCCCCATACTTTCATTTATTGTTAAGAGAGTTTTACAATGTTAAAAGATATTTCTGATGCCCATTCATATACTTGTATTGCCAAATAAAAATAAAGCAAAAATGACAGAACAATGCACTGATATTTTTTTTTTCCCCCAAAGTTTCTCACTCTAGCTTGTAAAAAGTTACTCTTTCTGGAATTGAAATAGATATGAAAAATATGACATGTTCTTGATTAAATTGAGTTGCATTGTCTTTCTGATTGGAGAACTTCTGCATGGGGGAATTGTATGTAATATATTCAAGGGTCAAGATAGAAATTTACTTTTTAAAGTAAGCTTAAGACTTCGGAATTCTTGAAGGTTTGGTATCCTAGGGTTCAAGACGTAGAATTGGCTTACCAGACAAGTATTCTGGTAAACCAATTCGTTTACGCTATTTAAGTGGGCAACTGTAAATGATTACAATTAATCTCTTTATGTAAGAAATTGAGTTTGTTTATCTTAGTGAAAACTTATGACACAATCTACTGTAAAACATGAGACCTACTTCATAACTATGTTATGTTAATTGTGAAAATTGTCATATTTTTCAGTGAAATAAAAGCACTTGCATTCTCATATAAGTGTTAAGAATGAGTGATTTAAGCCTTTCTTGCAAACTTATACTTAAATGTCAGATTTGAGGTGACTATTTTTCTGAAAAGCAACTGTCAGTAAATAAAAATAAGTGTAGAGCTGTCCTGCAAAAACATGAAGGTTGGCAGTCTATTTTACAGAATATCTGTCGTTTTAATTGACATCCTGTATTAAGAAATGATTTATTA
The DNA here is from genome assembly GCA_013397275.1 of Burhinus bistriatus. Lineage (NCBI taxonomy): Eukaryota > Metazoa > Chordata > Aves > Charadriiformes > Burhinidae > Burhinus > Burhinus bistriatus. Next base: position 15,070 of record VYXH01012427.1, on the reverse strand, counting down.
CAAGTTAGTCTCACTTATGGTTATGTTTTCTTTAGCAGTGTTTTGTTCCCTTTCAACAACTGATATTGCAACAGTTATGAAAACTTTAACCATGAGGAGGGTGATTTTGGGGGGTAATTTGTGTCTGCAGTAGGGTTTGCAGTAGGATGCATGAACTTAGTTCATTTCTGTTAGTGTGTCCTGAATGTTCATACCTGATCATGCTATGAAACTTCAGATAGTAGAAATTAACTACGTAATAACTGTGGGGTTTGCAACATTTATTGAAATGGTGCACTTAAAAATGGAACAGAAAAGATATCAAAAACCCCAAAGCAGAACCTATGTTATTTTTAATACCTGAATTTCATGAGAACTGGTTACTTCAGAAACTGTGGCTAATTTATTTTACATGCAAATCATGTTCAGCTACTTGACTTCCATTAGTTCTGTTCCAGTTAATCTCTATAGGATGCCTGTATACTACATAAAAACTAAGCAGTAACAAAAAGCTGCAGTTTACACTATGCTTCTGATCTTAGCAAAGAGCCCAAAGTTTACGTTCCTTTAAGGAGTAATGTAGTTGAAAGAATTAACAAGGTATTTTGATATTCAACCTACCCAGCTGATAAAATGATGTTTCTCCAGCCTTACCTAGCAAATTTGCTTCAGGATTTCTGTGAGCACACATTTTGGTAATGAATTACAGACTTTTCATCTTATTTTGAAGAATTCTAAGTGTAGCCTTGAACTGAGGAGGAAAACATGTATAGGAAAATACCCTTTTAAATTGACATTCCAGTTTTCCAGAATAATGAAAAGGTTCATCACTTCTGTAAAATTTTCAATGGAGTATCATACAAAATACTGTGCAAAAGAATTTAAAATTCCTATAAATGTACAAAGTTATTCTAGTTTCTAGGAGGAAGACCAGTTTGACTGAAACTTGAAGATTATTTTAAGCTAAAACACCAGGTTCTTTCTTAAAAAGTGTCAGTAAAAAAAGGACTATGAAGGTTCCTTTTAATTTCCATATAAAAAGCATAAATTCAGGATATTTTTTCTGACAATTCTGTTGATGTGAAAAATAACTGGGTTTGTCTTTTTAAATATAATTAAGTGAAAGTTCTTTGTGGACCTTAATAGGCAACAGTACTTTTTTTTCCTCCCTACTGATGATTTTGGTTTTACGTAATCAGTTGGGTTTTTAAAATTTATTTTCTTAGGCTAAATTTTCACAGAATCACAGGGGTTGGAAGGGGATCTCAGGAGATCATCTAGTCCACCCCCCCTGCCAGAACAGGGTCACCTAGAGCAGGTTGCATAGGACGGCGTCCAGGCGGGTTTGGAGTGTCTGCAGAGTTGGAGACTCCACCACCTCTCTGGGCAGCCTGTTCCAGTGCTCTGCCACCCTCAGAGTGAAGAAGTTCCTCCTCATGTTTAGAGGGAACTTCCTATGTTCAAGTTTGTGCCCATTACCTCTTGTCCTATCACTGGGCACCACTGCAAAAAGACTGATCCCATCCTCCTGGCAGCCTCCCTTTAAGTATTTATAAGCATTGGTAAGATTTCCCCCCTCTTGTTTTCACTAGCTACAGTGCTTCCATAGGTCTGACTAAAGAAAAGCATCAAAAAATAGTGGGTTCAGTTGGAAGACGGTATAAATTTCCATGCTCAAAAGGCCCACTATGTTGCTTCTCAATTAACTAAACAGAAGGTAGCATAGGTCTTGAAATTTGTAACCTGTAATGTTGATCAAAAAATTCACGTGCCTCTCTAGTACATTACTTTGAGGGTATAGTAGAATCCAGAGGTGTGACAACAGCATGGAAAGGTGCAGTAGGACTAGCTATACTGCAGATGGTTTGGATAACGATGAGAAAGAGGATTCGGTCTTTCAAGAATTCAGGTACCCGAGTAAGTAGGCTGTTCTAAAGCCTGCTTCTTACCTTGTCTTTAGTGTTATCGTAACATGAGCTAACTAGAATAAAAGTGTACCTACTGCTGTTGCAAGTGTGATCCATATTTAGATACGGCCTGAATTATTTCTCTCATTTTCTTAATTTCCCTCTGAGTGTGCACATACATGCACACACACACTTTATTTCGTATTGTGACAAAAGAACAACAAAGCCCCTCCATTTTGTTCCAGTGTAAGTTACTGGAGTATGATTGGAAAAAGAACCTTTCATGGTGGTCTTTCCCTTTTTCTCCCTCTCAAAGTTCAAGACTGTAAGGACAGAGAATTGTTTAACACAGTACAACGTTGTGAGTCCTTTAACTCATAGAGAGGGGCTTCTGTGAACTGCCCCATAGTGCTCTCTTCTGTGCATTAGCAGCGCTCGGAATACTATGTCAGAATTTCCCTTTTTTTTTTTTTTGAGCGGTATAAGCTGTAGGGTTTTTTAATATAGTAAATGGCTTTGCTTGTCCACGCTTAATCATGCAAAAAGTGTACTGTTTATTTCATACAGACTCCAAAAAAGTGTATTATCGTTAACATCTTTCTCTCTCCCATAGGAGACTCGAAGTGTCTATCAATTTCATTATGTTAACTGGCCTGACCATGATGTCCCTTCGTCTTTTGATTCTATTCTGGACATGATCAGCTTGATGAGAGAATACCAGGAACATGAAGATGTACCAATTTGTATACACTGCAGGTATCAAATATATTTATTTTTTAAGTTTATATACATTTTAATTTTTTGAAATCTAGACTTTTGGTATGAGATGCACTAGTTTAATTCTAAATCACAATTTAATTTATTTATTTTAGTTTTCTAAAAAGGAATATTTCCTTATGTCAAAACGCTGCTCAAAATCATACAGTCTTCATTGTCTTAAAACTCGCACCACAGTGAAATTTTGCTTCTATTTAAGATAGAGTATCAATCAGAAAAGAATTATTTTTTGGAAGAGAAACTCTTTTGTGATTCTTAAGACATTTCAATCCTCGTTAGAACAGAACAGACTTTGAGGATCATTGCAAATCAGATATGGGAGTTAAGGCTCCATTCTCAATATGTAGCAGATGCCATCACTATCTAAGAACTTTTCTGTCTACCTTCTAATATGACAAAAAAGATCTCTAATCAGCAGGCTGTAGTGTCCGGTCAGTAAGTCTTTGCTTCTGAGCAGCATTTTCATCTTTGACCTGAAATTTGGCTAACAGAATGACTGTTGAAACTAAACTGCCATTAAAATGTTTTGGTGAATTGACAGTTTCTATTAATTTCTCTGGAAAGTTCTTGCCTATGATATTTGATACTTTTTAAAGCAACAGAAGTTGATGTATCACACGTCAGAAAAACTGAATTCAGATTCATAAGCCAGGAAGCGTTAAATTGTTGGGGATTATTAACTTTCTAGAGCTTGGTTATTCTCTGAAAGTGTCTATATAGAAATCTACTGTCTTTATCTGCATCCTTTTTTAACTTGTCACTCTTAAGCAATTGAAGTCTAAAACTGTAAGAAACTTACTTAGCACTGAAATCAATTTTCACTTTGTCCTGTTTCTCTGGAATGTTAATACAGTTGCAAAGGCTGGTTCTTTACAACAGTATAATTACAATGCAATAAATACGCATGCATTATAACTCTTTATCTGTAAAACAGAGAAATTCATACTAATAGGAAGAGTAAATGTGATAGTTCACTGTCATATTTTATAACTTTCAGATTTAAGTTTTTTAGATAAAAACAAAATAGATATGATACTAAATAGATATACTAAATCAGAAAAATGTGGGAAGTATTTAAACATGTTCTGTTCTGCAATTTAACATATCTGTCATTAAACTTTGACAAAATCCCTACTGTTGAAGCAGTGGTAAGTAGGAATAGTGTGACGAAAGAGGCAATAAAAATGTCAACAATGAAGCGTCTTTCATGATTACCGTTCCAATTTGCTGTGGAAAAACTTGGATTAAAAGCTTCAGTGCTCCTTTTTGCACTGCTTTTTTTTTATTTTTATTTTTAAGACACTAAAGTGTCAGGTTGAGTGAGCTTAAAATGGTAGTTGAGGGATTTTAATAGACTCTGGAAATATAAAGCTTATAGTGTCTGGAAATATAAAGCTTATAGTGTCTTTTTAACAAATTAAAATAACTTCTAATGTACCTAACTGTTTATGTTCATAGTGCAGGGTGTGGAAGAACAGGAGCTATCTGTGCCATAGATTATACGTGGAATTTGCTTAAAGCTGGGGTAAGGAATCTTAAAAGAAGAAATTTTGCGGCATTCTGTCATTTCATAACAGTGATTGATAGAACTCCCAAGTGTTGTAAAATAGTGAAATGTTTAAAATGTTCCTGAGCTCTTGACAGGTTGGATGTTTAGTTTCATTGCATTCATGCTTTAGTATGGACTTACCTTCCTTTGACAGCAAGTTTTTATCTAGAAAAAGTCACTGTAAATTCTGAGTATTTTATTAATATATTTCAATATAAAGTGGTTTTGAATTCAGCTTTTTCAATGTCTCTGCTTCATCTTGCAGCTTCTGAAGACTGATATTTCAAATGTACAGGGATAGCTTCATTCTGGGATTTTCAGGTTGTGAAGCATCATTAATGTTGCAGTGTCATATTAATGCTTCACTTGGATACCTGATTTTCAAAATACTGGAAATGCTCTCGTCTGGTCTAAGTCAAATGTTTAGAACCAGTTCTGGAGAGGAATTGCTTTTTAAAAGAAAATTTGAATAGCTGCAATGTGGAGAGAATAGATTGATTTTTACCTACAAAAGTTGAACATACTTTTGGATGTCTAACAACTTTTGTATTGCTGTTCTGACAAACAGTTACGTCAATGTAATTGACTTCATTCTGTATTTCAGAAAATACCTGAAGAATTCAATGTATTTAATTTAATACAGGAAATGAGGACACAAAGGCATTCGGCAGTGCAGACAAAGGTATAGTTTGTTCTAAAATGAATCTTTTTCATATGATAATATACCATAATTCTTTGTAGAGATCGCATGCACTAATTTTTATCTGTTAACCTACTATAGGAGCAGTATGAACTTGTCCATCGAGCCATAGCACAACTGTTTGAAAAGCAACTGCAAAAATATGAAAGTTGTGCGGATTGGAAGATTGCAGATGGAGTGGTAAGTGTCTTTCCCATATGAGTTTCAATCTATTGTAGCTGTTAGCTTCTGATCAAGATTTTCCTGTAAAGTCTAGTTTTTAAAGTTTGGTGTTCAGTGGTGTTAAGACACTTACAGAACTTGTTTGGACTACAAGTGGGTTTTGCCGACTAGGGACAGTTAGCCTGTACTCCGCTTACACTGAGGACTTAGTTGTAAAAGTTGAGTCAGATAATGAAAGGAATGTTTACCATGTATACCAAAAGCAATTGCAATGGGGGAAGCAATAGAAAGAATTCTAGTTTGAACAAAATGCAGGACTCTAACTCAATATTTAAGTTGCTAAATATGCGTTTACCTTGGTGAGGTGGCAGTAGTTGACAGCTGATCTCTTGCTTTGATTGGCAGTACTTACCCCAATTCTGATACCTTGGCAGCAAATGAAATTTTGTCTAAGCCTGAACTGTAAATTACTTCTTAAATGGTAAGATAAAGACCAAATAAAAAATTAAACTCTAGCCTACATATACATGTATTTATATAGAAATAAAAATAAATACACGTATGTGTGTAGAGATGAATTCTATCTGATCTGTGTTTAGCTTAAACTCTTTGAAAGGAAAAACTTCACTGAAATTTTCTTTTTTTCCTTCCCCCCTGCAATGTGGTGTTGGGCCCAGCTTTAAACGAGTAGATAAGCATTGCTCTGACTCTTCAACTGAGACTTGGATATTACGTGCTGTTTTGTACTGCCTTGGCTTTGCCCCAACACAGCCTTGATGTAGTTAAGCAGGACTGGCAATGAATGGTCTTATTAAGTTCTCATATTGTTTTGAAGTACTGTTTGCGGTGGAACAGATTGGGGGAAAGAAAAATAACTTCATGCCTGTTGTCAGGAAGCTTCATACTCTAGCCTTTTAACAAAGAAAAAAAAAAAACAAACCTTGGAAAAATAGTACTCTTCATTGGTAATCATGATATCTGAGGATTTTTCTGTCTTTCTGTCCTTCCACTTCAGATATTGTGTTCTCTAGGTTTTTTTCCTTTTTTATATTCAGATATGTTTTCTTGGCTGCTACTGGGCACTATGTGAAAAATGGCTCTTTGGATCAATGTATTCTTTTTCTCCCCCACAATCCAGAACTGTGTACAACCCTTTATCCTTGGACTATGTCTAGTTTATTCAGTAATTTTATCTGTCCCTTCAGTACCTAATTGATGTAGGCTCTATAGCTCTCTAGAGGGAATAGGAGTAGTATCTTCAGGACCTGTTGAAATACCTGGAAGCAATCTTAAATTTGCCTTTATTAATAGGCATCCCTTTAATTTTAGGAGTTTAGGTCTTCTATACTGTGCTTACTGGGAAGTCTAAAATGTTTTTCATTGTTGGAAAAAAGGCATGTACCCTTCTCTTAACTCCAAAGAATTTATGTGTTCATGCAATAATTCTGATGTCTTTAGTCATGACAAGAAATGTGGTGGACTAAAATTATAACAGCCTGCCCTATCCGTATTGCATTTTCATAGGTTTGATATTCAGCCTAGCTGGTCCATGAATTTTCATTTTATTTCTGGGGAATGAGCATGATAGGGTTTGGAATGTGCAGATTTATTAGCTTTCTACAGAAGTGATTCCTAATTACTTGACTTTTGGTCATAAAATAATAAGCAGATCAGTCTACTGTATCTTCTAGTTCTTTGACTTTGATCGGACCTATGTCTGCGCTCTTACACAGAGTAAAAAATTCTCTTATTATTTACATGTATTCCAGAACATCTGAATAAGTAGGTGACATAGCATGCTGATACTATGTCTGTAACAAAGGCAAGAGCAGTCTCTAAAGAATTGCACATCTTATGAGATTTGAATGACTGAGTAATAAAATGAGCAATTAGATTATGGATAGGTAATGTGCATAGGGGTGAGACAGGGAGAAATCCCAGCTCTGAATATGCAGTGATGGAGTGTGAGTTTTGAGTTTTGCTTGGAAATGATCTTGGTTATAATCAATAAGTTGTAAAGGAAATTGAATTTTAGCAATTATTTAGAAACTAATAAGAGCAGAGATTGTAATGTCATTGTGTGGATACCTTGCAACTTGAATACTGTCTGCAGGTCTAGTCTGCTTAGCTCAAAAGCATATTGCAGAATTACAGTGAAGAGTGGCATTCCTCAGGGTTTGGTACTGGGACCAGTGCTGCTAAACATCTTTGTTAGGGACATGGATGATGCGATTGGGTGCATCCTCAGCAAGTTTGCTGATGACAGTAAGCTGTGTGGCATGGTCAACACACTGGAGGGAAGGGATGCCATCCAGAGGGACCTGGAAAGGTTTGAGAGGTGCTCTTGTGAGACCCCACCTGGAGTACTGCATCCAGGTCTGGAGCCCCTAGCATAAGAAGGACGTGGACCTGTTGGAGCGGGTCCAGAGGAGGGCCACGAAGATGATTAGAGGATTAGAGCACCTCTGCTATGAGGACAGGCTGAGAGAGTTGGGGTTGTTCAGTCTGGAGAGGAGAAGGCTCCGGGGAGACCTTATAGCAGCCTTCCAGTGTCTGAAAGGGGGCCAACAGGAAAGATGGGGAGGGACTCTTGATCAGGGAGTGTAGTGATAGGACAAGGGGTAATTGTTTTAAACTGAAGAGGGTAGATTTAGACTAGATATTAGGAAGAAATTCTTTACTGTGAGGGTGGTGAGACACTGGAACAGGTTGCCCAGGGAAGCTGTGGATGCCCCATCCCTGGAGGTGTTCAAGGCCAGGCTGGATGGGGCTTTGATCAACCAGGTCTAGTGGGAGGTGTCCCTGCCCATGGCAGGGGCATTGGAACTAGATGATCTTTAAGGTCTCTTCCAACTCTAACCATGCTATGATTTTATGAACTCCAGCATTAAAAGTTTGGACAAGGATCAAAATTGTCAGAAGGCTCCAGCTAAAGAACAACCAGATTGAGCTGGAAAAGAAATAACTGAAGTTAGAAAGACAGAGGCTAAATAACAGTGAAAAGCTGATTTCTAATAACCTTTTCCAAAGAGTATCAATGAGACCTGGCAGACAATATAGGAGGAGATAGTTCTTCATGCAACACGAAGCTGCAGAGGTCCTTGCAGCTGAAAGCCTGTAGCTTTGAAATGAATACCTCATCATCTTGGAATCTTCTTCCATGAATTTGCCCAAACTCTGACCTCTGAAATTCCAGAGTTGCAAATTGTTGGAGAATATCCTAGGGAAGGATCCCTGCATGCCTGCTCTGTCCTTATTCTTCCCTGTAAATTTCCTTTTGGTCACTGCTGGAAACAGGGCAAAACCAATCTTTTAGTCTGACTAGATACAGCCTTTTTTTCATTAGGAAGTGATGCTTCTTCATACTGTAGCTTGAATGTTTCTGCAGGAGGCTTAAGGAAAAAAGTCTCATAGGTAAAGAATTCCTGTATCTAAAAATTTGGTACTTAAAAACAAATTTGCTACTGTTCATTTGTTACTTAGGAAATTTGCCTTCAGGGGATTAACTGGTGTAGGCTTGGCTTCTGTTTTGGTTGTGTGAGGTAGAAGACTACTTTCTAAATCCAGTTAAGTATCTACTTGTAGCTTTAACCTAATTCTCAAAACTTTGAGACTCACTTGAGATGGTGGTTTTGGTATTCTGAAAAAGTTCCCCTTTTTCCTCTGAGGGTATTATGTAGCATCTGTTGTATATAACATCTGGTTTTCCCCAGAAATGTTGTAGTTTTTTTAACTAAGATACATCACAATGTTTAATTTTTAAAAGGAAACAAACTCTGCAGAAAGTTTTCAAATAACTTTATTAAATATAATGTAATAGCCTAAGGTTCCTTCCCAGATCTTAATACGCCTGTAGATGCTGTGGCAACTGTGGAATCATGTACGTGTGAAGGGTTTTCATTATGTTCAGTGGAAACAATTCCAAATAAAATAGTGTGCCTACTTTGGGTATATTACTGTCAGTTATATAGGAGATACTACTGAACTGAAGAGGAAACTTTCATTCATCTTTCATTTGTTATATTTTGCTAGTACTCAGGAGCGTTGGAGTACTCTTTTTAGTGTTGGTTTCATGGTTTTGTTGCCCAATTGCCTTTCCTGTTTCAAGCAGTGTTTGAAATGAATTGAGTTACCTAAGCTTTGTAAGCAGTGTTTGCCAGTAACGTCACAGTAAAAAGTTAATCTGATTGGCAACAAGTAGCAGTATTCATAGGGAAGTAGCTTAGACACAGTCCTGAACGTGTGTTCCTGTGAACCTGCCAGCTTTGCCCTGCTGGAAACAATACTGTAAAGAGTCAACAAAAAAAACCCACGTGCAGTATTTGAAAGTAGACTTACAATGGGGTTAGAATTTCTGTTAGAATTTGATAGAAGGATTCAAAACCATGTACAAAATGCACATATGATATAGTATAATGTAGTAATTGTATACTCTTACCATAGTTATACATACTGTGAATGTATAGAACTATAAACGTGCTTAAAATAATACTAAGTATGTAAATGGAATTATATGAAGAAAAGCTTTCTTTAGATACCAGACAGAGTACTTCCAACAGTCCTCACAGTAGCCAGATTTCAGGGCAAAGATGAAATTGCTGCTCAGAAGCAATTTTTTCTGATAAAAAAAGGCTCAGGTGCTAAATTTGATAATCAGATGTTCTGTATGTAGAAAAAGGAAAATTGATTAAAAGACAACAAAAAGTTTACTATCTCTTTAAAAATATTTCATGTTGAATTTTGTCTCTTCACAGTAACAGGCATGTTACAGTACTGCAAGTCCTTGTTTTACCCTTAGCCACTAATAGAAGCTTGTATTAATAAACGCTTTCTGCAAAATATGCCATTGCTTGTACTCTCAAGCATCTCTTGCGTTTTTTCCTGTAAAAGTGACAGAATTCAGTTGCTGTGGTTGATTGCACTTTTAGAAGCTGTGGAGGAATCAGCTGCTATAAGAATCACAGAATGGTTTAGGTTGGAAGGGACCTTAAAGATCATCTAGTTCCAACCCCCCCTGCCATGGGCAGGGACACCTCCCACTAGACCTGGTTGCTCAAAGCCCCATCCTGAATGCTAGTGGTTTGGAAACTCTTAAGTGAAAAGACTTTGCTGTTCAAATTCTTTTTACTGTTCTGCAGCATGGAAAGAGATTTTTGGCCATTGTAGCATTTGGAAAAAAAAAAAAAAAAATTATGTTTTCAGATACATTTATCTTGTGTGTATACTTGGAAACTTTTATTTAATCTGAGTAACTTGAGTGTATCATTTCAGTCTGAAGTATTTCTCTTTTTATCTGCTGATGCTCTGTGGTTCCCATTCTGCTTTATGATAAGGGCGAAAGGAATGCCTTGATTCCTTTTAAGGAAAACCATGAGATTACTTCTGGAAGAGTCTTTGCAGTAAATTTGCTAGTACTTTACCCGTACAGAAAGCTTCTGAGTGACATTAAATGTTTCCACTGTGAGTTCCAAAAGAAAATTATGCATTGCAATTCCTGGGCAAAAGGTTTTGAATTGTAGGCAATGCTGTGAAATATCAGTTTAAGACTGTGATCCTCTATTTGCTCAAAGTTAGTGACAGCTGTTTGATGTTTCAGCCACTAGAGGAAGTAGGTGGGGGAAAGACCCACCCTTGGGAGATGATAGCACAACTTCAGTCACTTAGCAAGTTGAATTCAGACGCTGCATCTGCCATGAGAATTCCTTGTTCCTCTGTGTTACTGCAGGAACATAAGTTACTCTGTGTTGTTGTAGACTAGATGTAATCTACAGTTCTAAGTATTTGACTTTATGGTCTTTTCATTTGTTAATGTAGTCTTTTATAGATAGATATACACACATTTCATATATATATGCACATTTGTTAATCCATTTAAAAAAAAAAAAAAATCTGTGATGACCCTTGTGAACTACGTGTGTTGTCCTGGTTTTTCTAAGCTGATGCTTTTAAAAATTGTATTCTGCCTGAGAATGCAACATCTGTCTAGAGAAGCAAGAGAGTGTTGACTGATGCCAGTAAGCTGTGATTAGGAAGGCTGGAAGGCTTTTTCTTAATACTGCCATCTGTTCTTCTCAACGGATGAGGTCATCCCTGCGAGGTACCCTATGTGACTTCTACAGTTAAGCTTCCTCTGTTCTACTCTGTGCTAGTTGTTTTACATGTTTGCAGATTCACTTATTTTGATTTATGACAGGAGGGGAAATCTGTGAGTTGGTATCACTCGGGGTGCTCAAAAATACTGGTTGTCTGCTCTCTTGTGACACAGAACTGAGAACAAGTAACAGACTTACTCTGAGAGTTCAGCAAGCATTATTTCTTTGGTTAAAAACAAGAAGAGATCCAGTAGTAACTGAGGACCATTACTTAAAAATGCTGCAGCAGCGAAGTTGATATGAGCACTCTTTTCTTTCCTACATGGGTTAGTGCATTTGGTTACTGCCTTAAACTTTTACTATCTTCAATCTTTGAAGTAAAAATCCTTTACTTACTGGGCAATAAGTTGTCTAAAAGTAAATGAAGCCTTCACAGAAACACCAGTCTAAGCTAGTTAAGCAAAGTTGTGAAGTGCTTCTTTTTCTGGTGACAGTAATTCCTGTAACATTCTTGCTCCTGGTTTAATGTACTAGAACAGAGTGAACTGATCCTGATTTTAACCTAATGCAGCAGTGAGAGCTTTTGAACACATATCTACCTGAAGCCTTCCCAGTGCATGAAGCCGGGGTAACCACTGACTTCTGGGGTTGAATTTAAAAGTACCATTTTGTGTGTATGTTTTCTGTTGTTTGGGTTTTGGTGTTTTGGGTGTTTTTTTTTAAACTTTTAAGGAATTATTTTTGTAAATGCTCTGTGGTTCTGTATATGCCTCGGACATTTGAGTTTATACACACTTTTGCAAGGTATATCCATACGTTTTATTACTAGTAGCAAAAATGGCAGTGCCTCTTCAGCTACTTCTGCCTGTCAGCTAGAAACAGCTTCTTAGTATATACATAGTTTAAAAAAACTTTGAGGTATGTTAGCTTCTTTAATGGGCTTTTTCTTCCCCCTGGGAGAAAAACGTATCTTTGTAAAGTGAAGTGTTTGTGAACAGAATGTTTGCTAACATAGAAGGACAGGGATGCAGCTGCTGATTTGTTTTCTGGACAAGTTAGTCTACACTGCAGCCAATGGGCACACCCTTTCCCTTGCCAGTACCTTTTAGAAAACTGAGCACATAAGAAATCTGTTCCTCAAAACTTTTGTCCTAGCAGAACTGAACTGGAATACTTTCCTGCTCTGTTGTAGGATGGGGAAGTTGGTGGTAAGAGGGAGGAACTCCTCCTGTGGAGTCTCACTCTTTCTAATACCTCTGTGCCTCAGGAAACTTGGATGTGCCATGGTGCTGAAACAAGGCGAGCAGCCCACTCTGTTCTGAGGATGCAGTTGCATTAGTTTCGAACTTTAGTTGCTAGTATTTATGATTAAGGGGGGCCTTTTTAGCACAGTATCAATGCATTTAGTGCTATCCATAGTAATGACCACATATAGGAGAGACTCAAAGTTTACTTTGCACAACTCGGGGAGGCAGGGAGGAACACGACACAACCATTGAGCAGAAAAATGAATTGCTGTTGTTGGATACTGTGAGCCTCAGCATCTTTTGCACCAACCTGCCGAATAGTACTTTACCTGATGGAGGGCAATAAAATTCATTTTCATGTACAGGGCAAAACGATCTGTACTGTCACCCATTATCTAAGGTAAAAAAGCTGGAAATTGCTTTTCTGCATATTTGAGGCTGGTAGAGGGGTTGGATGTCCATGTTCCATGGTAATGTTTCATTCCATCAATGACTAGGAAAAAAACCAAACAAACCAACCCAAGGGTTTTCTTTAAATTAGCATGTCTGCAATAGTTTGCAGCTACGTTTTGAAAGTTCTTTGAGCCCTGTTTTTCAGTAAGTCATGTTTTCCTGTTACTGTTTTACTGTTTTTCAGTAAGTCATGGAAAACTGACAAAGGACTTAAGAGTACCTTTGTTCCTAGATAAAATAACAAGATCCTGCATTCAGTTTATGGATCAAGTGTAGCATTCATAATACTTTTTTAATATCTCATTAGCCATTTTTGTCATTCTGCTTTTTTGGACAGTGACTTTTTGGACACTGTATCTTGACAGCACTTTTTGCTGAGAATGATTGTTAAGGTAATACTGATTCAATAAATTTCTGAAGGTGTTTGACTTGCAACCGGTGTTGTTTACTAGGAAGCTAGAATGATACAAAACCTAGTACATTAAATGTATTAAAACCTAGTACGTGGTCCACTTCACTTTGAGAGATAACCTGTGGATAATAATCCCAGTTCAGTAAGGTACAACATGATCACTTGACCTCATATGGCTCTTAGTTTTTTATGCATTACTCCAGGAAAACAAAAAATCATTGTTAAGAGAAGTAACGAAGAAACATATTGTGACATAGATTAAAAAAAAAAAAAATTGGGCTATTTGGCAAGTTGAGCAAGAGTGTGCCTTAACGTTGCAAAATGTAAAGGCTCAGATCTGGAACCAAAAAGGGGCAGATTTTGGTTTGAAATGGAAGCTTTGCGTGTGGTCTGCATATCTAAGCTCCAAATTTAGTCAGTAGGGCCAACTGATTTGTTACCTGCATCCCCAGCTTACTGGCTGTTTGCTTACTGGGGGATGAAAAGCTGGACATGAGCTGGCAATGTGTGCTTGCAGCCCAGAAGGCCAACTGCATCCTGGGCTGTATCAAAAGAAGCATGGCCAGCAGGTCGAGGGAGGGGATTCTGCTCTTCTATCCCTCTCTGGTGAGACCCCACCTGGAGTACTGTGTCCAGCTCTGGGGCCCTCAGCATAGGAAAGACATGGACCTTTTGGAGCAGGTCGACAGGAGAGCCACAAAAATGATCAGAGAGATGGAACAGCTCTCCTATGAAGGTGGGCTGAGAGAGTTGGGGTTGTTCAGCCTGGAAAAGGCTCTGGGGAGACCTTATTGCAGCCTTCCAGTACTTAAAGGGGGCTTATAGAAAGATGGGAATAAACTTTTTCTCAGGGCCTGTTGCAGTAGGACAAGGGGTAATGGGTTTAGATTGAAAGAGGGTAGATTTAGACTAGATATAAGGGAGACATTTTTTACCATGAGGATGATGAAACACTGGAACAGGTTGCCCAGAGAGGCAGTAGATGCCCCATCCCTGGAAACATTCAAGGTCAGGTTGGACGGGGCTCTGAGCAACCTGATTAAGTTGAAGATGTCCCTGGTCATTGCAGGGGGGTTGGGCTAGATGACCTTTAAAAGTCCCTTCCAACCCAAACTATTCTAGGATTCTATGAAAACCAGCCACCCTTGGTTGACTGCAACGGGAGCTTCAGTTGTGGTCATCTAAATGTAAGTGGCTTTCATCTGCTAATTGAATCTCACTCAAAAAAAAACTTGATAGTTACAGCCAGTGTCAGCAGGACAATGAACTTGCTGTGCAATTTGTCTGGAAGGGCTAACAGAAGCCGTTGATATAGGAACAATGGGGTATTTTTGCTGGAGTACTTCTGAGATATTGTATTGGACAGCTAGTTAATGGGGGAGGTTAGTGAAGAACAATATGAAATATTAAAAGATTTTTTTTCTTCACAAGAAAAGCTTCACTTAGTACACTGAGGAACAGAATTTGATAATAGACTCTTCACACTACCAGACAGTGATATGATAAATGTTTTAAGACTAGTAATAGAAACTAAAAACATGTATTTAATTAATCGAAATTAAAGTGAGGGTAGTTAGCTGTTGAGATGACTTAGTTATGGTTTATCTTCAAAAGCTGAAAATGCTTTCAAGCAGAAATTAACAGGAAATTCCCGTTTGTTTTGTAAGACCAGAGAAGGTCAGTCTCTGTCACCCAATCTGAACAAGCAGGCTGGCAGATAATAGGCCCTGTTGCACGAACCTGGTATTGTGCTTTGAAATACACAGATTTGAGATCACGGAATCATGGAATT
>VYXH01012426.1:313063-334438 GCA_013397275.1 Burhinus bistriatus | reverse complement strand
GCTCTTTTATTCGGCCGAGATCGAGCTGCTGTGCGACCAGGCGTGGGGCAGCATGCTGGAGGTGCCCGCCGGCTCCCGCCTCAACCTCACCGGCCTCGGCTACTTCTCCTGCCACTCGCACACCGTCATGCAGGGCTACGCTTATTTCTTCTTCCTCCGGTGAGTCCCGGAATGGATGGATTTGGGAGGGGGGAGGGAAGGAAGAAGGGGTCGGCATCCCGGCTCCGGGGCACCTCCGTGGCCGGGGAGATGCTGGCTCGCCCCTGCCCGGGAGGGTTGGCTCCATCCCGCTGTGCCGCTCTTCTTTGCGCGTCCACCCACAGCTTCATCAGAGGAAAAAAAAAAAAACCAAAAAAACAAAAAAAACCCAACCCAAAACACCCAAACCCATAATATTCCAGCATTGCCGGGCAGCAGATGTACGGGGAGCTGCTGTTGAGTAGCTCCCGGGTGCTGCTGCTTTTGTTTTTACGGCAGGACGGTCACGGAGCTGGAGAGAGGCCAGCGCCTGTTCGCTGAACTTTGGCATGGGAGTTAAAAACCCATCCCCAAATACTCACCCGATAGCTTTCTCTCGGCTCTCCCAAGTCCCAGCCAAATCCTAACTTCGAGCTCATCGAAAGACTAAGAAAATAAACCACAATGTGGGAACGGAGCCATCGCCGTGACCTTCAATCCAAGAGCGTTGCAAAATACTACTCAGTGGCTTGTTTCGAAATACTTGGTATATTCTTACACTGGGTGCGTAACAAAACACAGTTTGATGCTGTCTAGTGCTCAGTCTGTGGCAACGTCTTTAAACATGTCTTACACGAGTTATTTATTGACTGCTGGAAGGACTACTTAAACTCTGGGATCAAGGGCAAAGTGATGCAAATTCAGTAGGGACCATGGGCCAAAATATAGATTTGCCTCATTCATGGGGCTTCATTGACGCCTGCGGGGTGGCAGCAGGCTGTTAGGTCCTTACTGCTGCTGCCTGGTCCAGTCCTCCGTGGTGGAAATTGCCGTCTTGGCAACTAAGTGCCAGGAGAGCTGAGCGCCACGTGCCAGCTAAAAGTCTGTCTGTGTGACTTTGGTGGCAGTTGTTCAACCAGGCTGAAGTACAACGGGTGACTTCTGCGGGAGAGAAAGTGCCGTTCAGCCTCACAGCAGGCTGCCCATGCAATTTGTGTTTCAGAATGGATGAGAACTACATCCTCCTGCCGCACGGAGTCAACTTCCAGGAAGCGATTTTCCCAGACACCCAGGAGAACAGAAGGATGTTTGCCAGCCTTTTCCAGTTTTCTAACTGCTCTCAGGCGCAGCATGTGTTGAGCTTCTCCAGTGACTGGGAGATTCAAGAGGACAACCGGGTAAGGGGTTTATTTGCTCTCCAGCACTTGTTTTCTGAGTGGGCACAGGCATTCCCATGTCATTTGCAAATGTATATATGTGAATGCAGACCAGCAGGTCCCTGATTTTCCTGGTCCTTTGGCAGCATCGTTGGCAAAGGAACACACTGGTGGGGAGATGTTAGACTCTTGTTTTCAAAGCTGACCTCTGTGTTAGCTCTTTAACTTACCTGAGCAAAGCTCAGTATCAACCTGTTCACGAGCAATTGGTTGGAAACCAGTGCTGCTTGCGATCCTGTCCTGCTCCGACCAGGTTGTTCCCGGTTTGGCTGTCTGCAGACCCCATACTTCAACTTCAGCCGAAACATTTAGGAGCAGAGCTTTGCTTTCGTAGTTCTGTGTTCATCTCACATAGCGAGAGCCGTGCCTGGACCATGACAGACTGTAAGGGATTATTCTTGCCTAACTCCACGCAACAGCACAAACATCTACTTCTGAACTGGTCACCCTAAGCTGTCTTTGTAGCAGCTGGGGAAAAATAACCTCAAAAATAGAGGGCACGGTTCATCTGAGCGATGGGGGCATGGTTCATCTGAGCGACACCGGCACCTACTTCTGAACAAGCTGAATGAAATGCCCCTTTCTCCTCTCAAGGGAGGCCACAGCAAGTAGTTCACCCTCTAGGCAATTCTCCCTCAAGAAAGTACATTATATGTAGGGAAAGTCCAATGACGCCCGTTGTTAGTGGCTTCTGAGCCCTTTTATGGAGCTGTAGGGTGTGTAATAAATGCAGGATTTAAATAAATGGCGGCGAGGAGCGATCTGCAGTTATGTGCGTGCATGTTCTGGATGTGCATATACGTTTGAAATAGCGGAACCTGGCGAGCTGTTTTAGTGCCAAACCTTGTTTTATGAGGCTAGTGGTTTCCACTGGTAGCCGAGAACATTTTAAGTAGCTCTAGGTCAGGAGGGACAGGACATGTGCCATCGCTTGTGTCTTCTGTGGATTCATCTAAGGCACAATATTTGTGTACGGCAGCAGATGCACTAGTGGCTTGTTTGGGAGGTGGAGGGAAGGAGCTCGGTAGCTGGCCGAGCCCTTTCCCTGCACCAGCCGGCCGACCGCCAGCGTACAAAGTTTGAGCTGCTGCGTGGCCGTCTGGCCAGTGACACAGCCCTGCTCCTTGGGATGCCCTGCGGGCGAGCGTTTTCCCACTGCTGATATTTTGGGGAGGGAGTGGGAAACGGTGACGTTCAAATAGATATTTGGGGACAGCAGCAGGAATTGATGTTTAAGAGAAAATTAATTATCTTATAATTAGATCGCGGAGCTGTAACCCTGGCTAGCCAAGAGGGGGGAGGCGTAGAGCCCTGGTCCCAACCCTGCCTCCTCCCTGTCAGCCCACAGGCTCCCCAGCGCCCCAAGCAACGTAACTGGCAAGTAAAGGCATGGCTGCTGCCAAATCCACTGATTTTGCCCCAGGGGAGCAAAGAGGCATTGAGGGACCACCAGATCCAACTCCCAGTGTGTGTGTGTGATGTCTCTGCACTGTTTATTTAGCCACGCTGAGCTAAACGTAGAGGATCTTGGTGGGTCGGTGCTCGTTTATGCCAGCGGTGAATCTTGCTTTAACAGAAATCACAAGGCAGAACCCCCCAGGGTAAGTTGGGGCAACCGAAAGGGTATGTATCAAAAGTGCATTTCAGCTGTTGTGCTCTTTGACCCCGTGCAGCTGTGAGCAGATTAGGGGCGGATTAGAGCTGCTGGTCATGCAGACCAGGGCTGGGGGCTTTACATACTTCAACACCCACCCGTGGAGTGAATTAATTCAGCACAACTGATGGACACTTTGTCTCCCCTTCGTAATGAAAAGTAAAAGCTTCCTCTGCACCAGTTAAAAATAGATTGGGCTGACTGTGCTCCCATTCAGCTCCTGCATCTGTGTTTGCCCAGCCCAGCGCCAGCTCCTGGTGCCTGCCCGCCCCAGCCCGGGAAGGAGACGGCCTTTCTGGCTGCCACGGTCTTAGGAATTTGCTCCCCTGCTCTTCCCAATGCAGGTGCCCATGTCCAGGGTACAGCTTTTATTAGCATTTTGCTCCTGTCTTTGCCTTGTCACATCCAATGGTGACTTTCCCAATTGCCACCGCATCTGCTCGCATCCCATCGCAGTACAAGCAATTTCCATTTCCAAATAGGCTGGGCTGAGCTGTCCTGTGCTGGCTCCTGAGCTGAAACCTGTGGTATGTGCCGGCTTCGTGGCACAGAAAGTGAGCATTACTCGGAGCATTATTCTTGAAGCTTTTTGAAAAAGAGGCTCTTAGGGAGCCTGGGGACATCCGCAATGGTGTCAAGCTGTAAAAAACCTAGGCAGAGAAAAGGGTCTTCTGATGAAGCTCACACTGCAGTGAGGAGTCAGGGGTCTCACTAGCTGCTGTGTACTGACATAAATTGCTATTTCAAATCCATCATGGATGTTTTGTGCAGTCCGAGGGAAGAGATGGAGATGCTGAGATCCTCAGAACAGAAGGCAGCTGGGGTGAAGGTCTGGTGCCAGGAGGTAGTAGCTAAGGTTAAAACTCCAGGTCTTGGGACAGCTGCCTGCAGGGACATCTTGAAGAGCGGCTCTGTCAAAAAGCAGTGTGCCTAAGTAGGTTTGGAATAAAGGAGTGATGAAATGTCCTGTTTACAGCTGGATCCCGTATTCCAAAAGACTTTTTGAATCCGTGTATTTGCTCATGGCCCTGTGCCCTACTCTTGATCTATTTCAGGGGTGGACATTTTAAGGGAGAATTCTGTGCTGGAAGCATGTGCAGCTGCAATGAATAATTTGTGTTTGTAGCTCTGGGGTGCTCAGCCAGAAGATGAGAAAGCCCCGTGATGGGTGAACGTCTTTTACCTCATGTAACGCCGCTCCTAGCGAGAGGTCCCTTCTGAAGGGTGTGCCTGATCTGGCCGTGGAGCGGCGGACCCAAAGGTGACCACTGACATGCTGTCCTCCTGCTCACCCTCTTCTCTCTGCAGTGCTCCTTACCTGCAGGCAGCCCTGTCCGGGCTGTCCCAATGGGTGAAACGAGGAAAACCCTGACAGCTCCTTCTCTTCCTCCCAGCAGATGTGTCTGATGACGCAAAAGAGAGCAAAGGGATGTGCAGGAACTTCTCGATGCACTGGGATGCATAACCTGCCTTTTCCATCGTGGGAAAACCCTTTTAATGTTCAGAAAGCCCCATGGTGCATGATAAAAGGAGGCCAGACCCAAGGCACACCTTGTTGAGGATAATACATTTGTCATCCTGGGCCTGCTGCTGTCGCTGGAAGCTAATTCCAGCTGCATTTTTAAGCCCCTTGCAGTCTGGGCTGAGGGCCAGACGCTGCTTTCCATAGTTTTCCAATAATCCCCCAGTCTCATAAATTCACTCAGGTGCTTGTTCTGGCCACTCTGGAGAGCAACAGTAGCTCCGGCTGTCATTTCTTTAGGCGCTTGCATTTTGGCTTCCACGTTTGCAGAGGCAGTAATTAATTGGGCTCCATCCTGACTTTTCTTACAGCCCCTTAGTGATGTTTGCAGACCTCCGGCTTTACTCCGGCTCGTTGTCTCAGCGGTTTCCGCAAGGTTGTTGCTAAAGTCCTGAGTTCCCACCGGGCTTGGGGTTGGAGCTGGGTTTGTGAGTGGCTGCAACTTCTTTTAAAGCAAGGGGCCCCTTCTTGCAGCACGTTGCAGGTACCTGGGTCCCAGGCTTGGCCCAGTCCCAGAGCTGATGTTGGTGGAGAAAATAACACAGGAACGCTCCTTTTTCCCCTTTGGAGTCACAGTTTTAGTCAGTTCTTCCCACCCTCTACCCCTGGGAGAAATGCAGTATTCGCTTATCCAAGGAATCTTGAAGTCACAGCAATTTCTTTTAATAAGGTGCTTTTATTAAAGAAAGGAACAATTAAGGAGTAATAAAAACCTAATTAAAATTCTTAAAAGCTCCATGTTTTTACCCATGCCTCACATCGACCCCTGAGGGAAGACCTGCAGACGTATCAAAGAGTTTGTGAAGTCTGACAGCCTCCTACATGGGCATGCCAGGCTGTCCTGTGCCGGCTGGCATGCAGCCTCCGGGTCACCTCTGCCTCGGGAAACCACCCCAGACACCTCTGTTCCTTTACCCCCGCTTCCCCCAATCCCCCTAAAATTGCTCACAAACCACTCTGTGCCCCCCAGTTATTCTCCGGTGCAGCCAGTGGTGCTGACGGTTCATTACTGATGCTTTTAGGGAGCAGCTTTGCAACCTTTCCTTGCTCAAAAGGAGTCCGAGGAGTCAGACTTTTTTTGGGGAGATGGGCCTGAGCATTCAGTGGTGCAGTCAGCATCCTCCTCCAGGGACAGACAGGGGGAACGGGAAAATCCTGAAGGCCCAGAGCGCATCTGTATGTGCCAATGCCTCTTTCTCATGACAAATTTTTCTTATGGCTAAGTGCTAAATGGCACTTTTCTACACGCAGGGGGTTGGTTTCTGCTTGCTCAAGCTGGGAGCTGGGAATTGTTGCTCTGGTTTCCCCCCTCTCGCAGTGCCTGCTGCTAAGCCTGGGGGTGATGCAGTGGGTTGGGGTTGAAATCCTGCCCCCCTGCAGAGTTTTACCATTTTAGTGCAAATCTAGAGGCTCTAATTTCTCCTCCTGACTTGGCCTTCTGCAGGGTTCTGCGATCTCTTAAACAAGAGCTCGTTGCCTTGTCTGCACACGAAGGACTCCAGGTCTGGTGATTATAAGGTCTATAGAAGCGTCAAACAGCATTTGTCATTATTTATTATTCAGAGGGGTTTTAACTCCTGGTTTTGTCAACAGGTTGATAGGGAAATGTGGTCTTTTGGCCTCCGTCCCAGCTTGCTGTGAGTGGTGGAGGTGCTCACAACCTGGGGCTGTGCGGTGCTTCATTTTACAGGGCACCTTCCTCCCCTTCTTGTTCATGTGGGAGAGTTGCAAAATGACCCCGTGTGCATCATAACGAGGGAATTAGCAAGCAGTGTCTCAAACCCATCGTGAGCAACTGTGAGAGCACTAGCACTGTGATAAAACCCACAGAAATTAAGGAATCCGCTAACTTCAACAATTAAGCCTGGCGAGATTGCAGGGGGAGATTCTATCTTTTATTAAGCCTCTCTCCCTGCATTGCCGCTCCCCCCCTCAAGCATCGGAGCCACGACCACGCTGTTACGTCAGTTGATTTAGATGAACGGACTTGCCTTCTGAGAGACCTCCAGAGATTTATCTGGGTAATAATAAAGCTTTTATGAGAGTAGTCAGTGTCCTAAATAAAAAGCAAGGTAATTAGTGGGTTAGCAGGGCAGTATGCAAATATCTGCTTAGCATCTTTGGACCCGGACCCTCTTCCCCGGTGGCACTTTGGCCACTGTAATAACCTGATGACCTGAATAAAACACCTGCAAGGCTTTGGATCAGCTGAAAAGGGAACTGGATAAGAGAAGCAATGTAATTGCATAAATGGCCTTGCCATTATTATACAAAGCAAAAATTAAATTAAATAGCATTCTTCCTCTGCAGAAGTAGAGGAAATAGTTTCAAAGCTATTTGTAGTTTAGCAACGGCTGTGTGCATGAACTGGGAGCCACTGGGTCAGATCATTCCCTGAACCCATCTCTGGGCAGCAGCACATTCGCTCAGCAATGGTCCCAGCCTGCTCTTCCCTGATGCTCTCAACTGAGCGGATGGCAGCAGGTCTCCTTCAGTGACACTTCACAGGACCATGAGGGCTTAAATCACAGAGAGATAGGAGCTTACACAAAAGCTCTTTGGGCTACCAGAGAAACGCTCACGTGACGTTTGCCGTGGGGACCTGTTTTGATTCATCTGCCCAGGCAGCATGCCTCTGGAGACGGGACAAGGAGAAGGAAAGTTGGCAGAGTCCCCATAATTTTTCTTGACCTCCCTGATTTTGAGTCTGAACAGTGATTAAATAGTATCGTGGGTGGGCACCTGCTGGAAACACTCCTGTGGCATCTCTGGAGATAGCCCGAGCTGCCTCGGATGCAGGGACCAGAGCTCTTCCTGCTGGGGCTGAGATGGGCATTGGTGATGCTGAAGGTGACTCCACTACATGAATCACGCGAAGCCTGGCTGCTAGAAAAAATAACTGATAACTGTAATGGATTTCAGCTGAAATTTTATCCACAGTATCCACTGACATAAAATGAAAAAGCAGTTTGTTTTTTCTCTTTTAAGTTAAGCCCTTCTTCTCTTGAGGAGTTCCCTCTCTGAGTTCTGGGAGAGGAATTGCAGGACTGGGAAACACCGGTCATGGAGTCCAGAGCCAGCAGTTTTAGGGGAAAAAACGGGTCTGGAAAAGAGCAGGCAGCAGCCTGGCTTGGTTAAGACAGTTTTCTTTAATTCTCATGTACTGGCCTTTTGTGTTTGCTTGTGGCATGAACCGTGTAAAGGATCCTCCCTTGTCTGCTCCTAAGTCACTAGGGAGATAGAAAATATTCTCAATTCAAAACACTGCTACGTGGCAAGGGCAGGGCAAAAAGATCTTGAAATAGATGAAGGTAAGGTCCAATATCTAGAAGTTTGAAAATCTTGTTTTAGATTCAGCTTCTTGCCCTGCCATTTGTTAGGAGAGTTGTTGCTCCATTAGCCTAATAGCATGATAGAAAGTGTACATCGCTTCCGGGTGGTTTTAATAGTGATTTACAGCGCTTTTGTTTTCCTCCCAGAAACCCACCCAGAGTGTACCCCCTCCCTACAATCTGTGTTTAATTTGAAGGCATGTCAGCAATATTAGATGAAATGGAGAACTGCTGACAAGTGTCTGGGATGAGGGGAGACCACGAGACAGTTGATACATTTGGGTAACATCCCCGAGAGTCTTTTGGCATAGAAATGGCATTGACTCATTTCCAAATCTTCCCACCCAGGCTGTGGTAGGGGGCTCTTAGAGTTGTGATTGGCATCTCCCTATCAGTTTTCTGTCTTCCCACATGTACACAGGCTGCTAAAATACAGAATAGAAGATCACGGAGGAGTTCAAAACAGTCTTATCCATGGGACGTTTCCATTGCATATGGTCTTTCTTATATTTATAGCAGCCAGAACGTGTTCTGAGTGTTCCCCAGGAGAAAAATGGGGAAATTTCTCTGGTTTTAGGGTGTGCTTTAGAGGCACCTTATTTCTGCGTCAGGAGGCAGGTTGGCTGACTGCCACATACAATGCAAGAAGGTCGATGTGAGATAGCATGGGAGTCTTGAATTTGATGTCAGTTGTGAACAGTCTGAACTTGGGGGTGAATAAGGAGTTTTTTCCCCACCCACCTGAACTCTTGTCCCCACTGGCAGCCATGACCAGTGGGGAGCTGCCAAGGTGAGGCCCCCAGCTTGTGCCCTCCTGGTACCAACGTGGGTGCAGGGCGAGGTGAGAGGAGTTCCAAATTGGTGTCCCAGCTCCTGGTGAACGAGTCTGGACCAACTTGCTCCCTATCAAGCAATGCAGATTACTTCAGAGCACAGCTCTCTCTGACTATGTCTAAGGCACATCCAAGTACATGATACCCTTAAAAATATCCAGTTTCCAGCCCACTGAGCAAGGAAATGCCTAGACAGCCATGGGTATGTGTGTGTATGTACACGACTGCCTGCTCCAAAGGGCGAAACAGCAATCCTTCCAGGAATTGGCAATGAATGAAGACCCACATGATTCCAGGCTGCTTTTAATTACCGAGAGCCACACCTTAAAGAAGTTCTGCCAAATGCACTAAATCATTCTGGATTTCGTGGCATGAGGCTATCTGCTGCTGTGCACGAACTTGGTGGCGAGCAGGCATCTGACCCCGGCCCCAGGACACCTTTTCGACTCTCAGTCTGGCTTCTTCCACCACCACACGGGTGGGAAACTACTGGTGGCCACAGAGGCGGTTGGTGGTTGTGGGTTGAGCTCTGCATATTGAGGGACACAAAGATGGGGTTGAAGGGACCCTGTTGTCCCTCCTGTGTTTCAGATCCAAGGCTACTTGGAGGGGTGCTGTACCCTTGGGGTTTCCAGTCCAGAGGTGGTTGAAAGACCCGCAGTGGTGCTGCTGAGCACCAATCCTGCTGCAGTGCTTGCTTAGCTGGACAAAGAAATTTTTTGCAAGCCCCCAACTGCTCACTCTTAGCCAAGGGCTGAAGCAATGTGTTTCCCAGTCATGTTAGAAAGATACAGCTACCTGGCCAGGGCTAACTCCATAGTGAGCAGCACAAGTAGGATGTTGCTGCTGTTGTCTCAGGGTAGGTAAGAAAGATGGGACTTTCGCTGAGCTGGTCACATTCCCGCTCTGTTAGCACAGAAGTGGCTGAGGTGGGGAGGGCAATGGAAAATTTGAAGCTATCTCTGTGAGCATCCACAGGGGCTGGGAATTGCAGCACTGTAATAAGAGGCAGACCTCTCATCCATAGCTTCTGGAGATGACACTGTCATGGGAAAAGAAGAAATCAGAAGACATGAGGAGACCAAGACTGACTTTGGTCCCTTGTCTCCTTCCCTGTGTGTGTTTCAGTGATTCCTCTGTTTTTTTTTCCCTGCCCTCCTGTTCATCGCCTTCCCAGTAGGGGAAAGTAAGGGAGGACATCCCACCGCACATAGACTGGGAAGGGTGAAAGCATTGGTCAGCGAGGGAGGCAGCTGGTGGGGATCTGGGGGGTTATTGGAGTTGGGAACTGAAGAGGTGCAGGGCAACACATGCTTGAACGCGCTGGTGTCCACAGCTAAATCACCTTCCTTGACACAGATTCCTGTACTCATGGTGCTTCCCTGGGTATCTGGGACCTGGCATCCAAGGATGAGGGTTGACGCTGGTGTTCCTGTAAGGTGGATACATTATCTTACTAACCCAAGGCAAAACTTGTGGATGAAAAGCTGGACATGAGCCAACAATGTGTGCTTGCAGCCCAGGAGGCCAATCACATCCTGGGCTGCATCAAAAGAACCGTGGCTAGCAGATCCAGATCTCTGCTCTCGTGAGACCCCATCTGGAGTACTGCGTCCAGCTCTGGAGCCCTCAGCACGAGAAGGACATGAACCTGTTGGAGAGGGTCCAGAGGAGGGCCACGAAGATGATCCGAGGGCTGGAGCACCTCTCCTATGAAGACAGGCTGAGAGAGTTGGGGTTGTTCAGTCTGGAGAAGACAAGGCTCCGGGGAGACCTTATAGTGTCCTTCCAGTACCTGAAGGGGACCTACAGGAAAGCTGGGGAGGGGCTGTTTGCAAGGGCATGTAGTGATAGGACGAGGGGCAACGGTTTTAAACTAGAGTAGGGTAGGTTTAGATTAGACATTAGGATGAAGTTCTTTACAATGAGGGTGGGTGAAACACTGGAACAGATTGCCCAGAGAGGTGGTCGAGGCGCCATCCCTGGAGACATTCAAGGCCAGGCTTGGTGAGGCTCTGAGCAACCTGATCTAGTTAAAGATGTCCCTGCTTACTGCAGGGGGGTTGGACTAGATGACCTTTAAAGGTCCCTTCCAACCCAACACATTCTATGATTCTATAAAACAAATGCAGTCCAAAGAAGCAGATCACAGGTGGTTTTTTGATCCAGTCATGCTTATTATTCATACTTGTCCCATGATTTTTCAAACTTAGAAAGTGGAGATACTGAATTCATCTGAGAGCTACTGGAAGATGCTCAGATATGTCTCCTGGCACCCCATTCATGGTAACCTACTGGGACTATTTCAGTGCTTTTGATTGGGTTGGAAACAGGAGGGAGAAGAAAACATCTGAGTTAGGTGCATCTGATGCTTCACTTGCTTGGATTCTCCTAGACCTTGGCTTGGGCTGGCCATTTTGGGGAATACATTCAGAGTGAGTCTCAGGAAAGTTTGCTGGTCAGGCAAAATGAATGAGGGAGATACCCAAATTCTGTGTTGTTCAGACCAATTGTGGAAGCCACCAAGCCCTTCTGTAAATCTGCAAGTCTGTAAATGTGTTAGATGTTTTTGTGTGTGCAAATCCATGTTTCGTGTTGGTCAGCAGTTGGGAAGGATGATTCATGTGGATCAAGAGTCCTGGGCCAGGGCCCGTCCTTGATACACACGCTGCTCCTACAGGTACTGTGGTCAGAGCTGGTCTTTGGTTTAGTTGCTGGCCTCAGTCAACCTTGAATGCAGGGAACAGTCTTTTCTTTCCACTTGTCTCTCTCTCCTGACCCACCTGTGAGATAGATACAGAAAAAGATGGAGCAGAACATTCATTAAAATCAACAGACACCAAAATCCAGCTGGCAGCTGGCAAACGGGACACCTGTAATGCTGCCTGTAACCGGATCAGCCCTTGCGGCTTGAAGGGAGATGAGATCTTTCAATCTGGGATGTATTTTCTCCCAGCCCATGCATTTTGATGTTTATTTTCACAAACGGCCGGCCAAATTGGCTCTGAGGCAGCGGTAGTTCGAATCCCTAATGGAAGCTGCAGACGGAGCCTTGTAAAGCCCGTCCTGCCTCCACCAGCCAAGTGCCTTTCCAAATTCCCTCGGAGAAGTGTCCTTGCCCTGTTGCGCTCGGCCAGGAGCAGCCACGCAGTGCCAGGCTTGGCTTCGCCGCCGGCCCTGGAAGCACGCAGCCCCTTGCAGCAGCTAATGTGAAGTGACAAACCAGAGCAGCCAGTTTGGGGGGGACTGGGAGTATGAGGTTTCAGTGTGACCAATTGCAGCTGGTTGCTGCTCAAATCGTTGCAGGTGCCTCTGGCAGCTGACACAGTGACTACCTCCTTTTGCTGCCCCAATTTGTGGGGTTTTTTTTGGAAGACCGCTGCTACAAGTGTTAGTCCAGTTATCTGTAAAATGAATGACAGTAGGGAAAAATATACTGAGGGAGGAGCAAGTTTCCGTGACACTGTATGATGTGAAGGGGAAATAATACAGCTAGAAAGCCCGGTATGAATTGCTGCCCAAAAAACTTAAGAGCAAGCAAGCAAAAAAAATATTTCCTGAGATCTGAAAGCACTTAATGGACTTGTTCTGCAGTACTTTTGCATTTCCTAGATCAGTGGGGAACCAGTAGAAGTACTAGCTACTGCAAGGGGGAATGCCAGTGCCGTGTTTTGTATTGAGACAAGATGTGGGACTGAAGTACAAGCTAGTACTTACATACTGCCATCCTCAAACTGACTCATCTTCATCACCATGCAGGGGCAGCAGGAGGACTATTCCCATTCTGCAGATGGTAAAAGCGAGGAGGCGTGTTAGGCTCTGTATCCCAGCCCAGTGGAGACAATTCTCTTTGACCCAGAATTTATCCCCACTGGGATTAGACACAACTGTCAGAACACTTTTTCTGTCTGTAATTTGTCTAAATCTGTCTGTTATTTGTCTAAATCCCATGCCCTTCCTGTTCCCTCTTTGTGTCTTCCAGCCTTGTTGCACAGGCAGCACCCTACTTTGAGTAAGGTGATATGTTCAGATGTGGACACATGGGCAACTGGGGTTTGGTTGTTCAAACGAAAGCACCTTGGTGGTATGAAGCCTGGCTTCCTTCTTCAGGTGGACGGTGACACGTGTCCTATTTGTTGCCCCAAAACACAATGAGTTTTTCACCTCCATTTGTTTTCTCTGTAAACCCATTTCAGAGCATGTTCATTTGTTTGGCTTGCTTTTTGTCTTTCCAGAGCCTTTAGACAGGGTCCGAACACAATTTCTGAGTGTTTTTGATTATATTTTTTATTGTGGAAAAAATTCAGTTAGTTGCATAACTGGATTTTAGTCAGGGAGAGAAAGGAAGGAAAGTCAAAATAGAGGAACAACTTATACTGATGTTGGGTGAGGACAGGAATAGGAATTCAGATGCTGTCAGTCCTCCTTTCCATTACATGGGTAAAGAAGTCCCATTTCAGACCCTTTGAAGCGTGGACACAGCAGCCACATCCACTCGAAATCCTCCATTTTGTTGCAAAGCAGGAAAGCTCTTTTCCACCTTAAAAGCACCATCTTGGGTTGTGGAAGAGGAGGCATAAAGAGGAAGGGGCTTAGCTACAGAGACCATGGGGGAGCTCTGCCAGATGCCAGCCCATGCTTTAAAATAGCTCTGAGGTGGGTGGGAGAGAGTTCATTCATGGTCTATAAAAGATGCCATAAAGTGAGAATCTGTGTATGATGTGGCTTATCTATGAGAAGGAAACAAGCAGCTTGTCCATGGTCTGTAAATACCTCTGCTGAGGAGGTATCTGTAAGTAGAGACAAAGAAAGAGGTAAATGAGGGAAAATTTTAAAAAACCCGTGGAAATAGGAAATAATCCACTGAAACATGTAGCCAGCCGATGCAGTGAAATCTCCATCATTTACAAGGCTTGGGTCAAGCTTGGAGATTGCGGTGGGTCTCTCAGTCAGAAGAAGACATTCTCTCCATTTGCTGCCTCCCTCTGGAGGAAGATCCATTGCATGGGTCATGACATGGCTCAGGGAGGGAATATACAGAGTTTCAAAATGCTTTGTCCATGTCCACCTCTTATTCCTCAAACTGGATGGCTGTGGCGACAGTAGTGACTTGCTCTCTCTGGAGAGGGTTTAGATCCCCCACACTGTGGCTGAGCAGCTCCAGGAGGTAGCAGACAGCATCCAAAGCCCACCTCCATCAGCTGGATTTGAGAAGACAACCTGGAGGTGAATTTTTCTAAAAATCACTTGCAAGTTCCCTGGGCCCTTCAGACAGCTACAGCCATGCTGGACATGACTGCTGATGTTGGGAAAAGCCCATGGACTGGAAACAAACAGTCCTAAGAAGACCCCAGGGAAGGGTTGTTACTACCATCGGTGATTGGATTTCTGCCCTTTTACATGTTTTAGGCTCAGGCACGTTTTGTCTGAGTTCAGTGAACACTTCAGGATCTGTCCCTTGAAATCCTAATTGAGCCCGTGTTTTCTTAAGTCTCGATTTCAAAGGGCAGGGGAACAAATGTGATTCTTGGTTCTCTTCCCAAAGGTGCAGAACTGTAGATTAAATGTATCCTGGAAATTATATTTTATGCTCAAATCTTTCCCACTGCAATAAAAATGGCTCAAAACCACATCCAGTGACAAAACCCTCCTATATTTAACCCATGTCTAGAAGCAGCTGAAATACTGATGGGAAATGTCCTGGTGCTTCCAAGTCAGTGGCACTTTGGAGCTGCTGGAACACATCCCGCTCATTATGGACAGTCATCACTCCAGAGACACATTACAGATGTTGAGGATATGAAGGAGTAGGTTCCTTCCATCACAGCATTAGGACAGAGAAGGGCTAAAAACAAAATCCCAGACTGGGGGCAGCCCTGGGGCATTTGTCTGCCTGTTCTGTGTCTGGACTTCAGGATCGACCTCTGGGACCTGCTCGTTGTCAGAAGTGTCTGAAATGGGAGAAGCCTCCTGCGGTCCCTGCTAACAAAGTGGTGTTTATCACGCTCTGGTAATTGCATTTGCGATGGTATTTACAACATTTCCTATGTTTTGAAATGGAGAGGTCTCAGGCTTGCCCAGGGCTAACTGTGTACTCCAACCTGCTCCTAAGCCCGCATGTATCTTTAAACATCAACATACGCATTGGCAGTATCTCAACCCCACAACTACTGAGCTGGGAAAGCGACTATTGCTGTGTTAATGTTTGCTCTCAGGGGCAGTATCTTGTCCCTTCCTTTACAGATCCTAGGGAATTTTCTTTTCTTTTTTTTTTTTTAATACCTTGGAAAGATGCAGGCAGTCCTTGCAGGCAGTGATACAGGCAGACAATGGATGGAGAGAGGGGAGGTAGGTTCTCAGTCTAGCTAAATGAGGATTCAGAGCAATTTGGGAGTCCAAGAGCAGAACATGGGCTGTTGCAG
This sequence comes from Burhinus bistriatus, assembly GCA_013397275.1. Classification (NCBI taxonomy): domain Eukaryota; kingdom Metazoa; phylum Chordata; class Aves; order Charadriiformes; family Burhinidae; genus Burhinus; species Burhinus bistriatus. The sequence goes on along the minus strand of VYXH01012426.1, from coordinate 319,281 downwards.
ACTTGTCCTGTGCTTTCAGCAAGAGGTTCCTCTCTGTCTACCCTAGGAGGTCACCAAGCAGATGTTCAAATGTGGTATTCTTCTATCCAACATCACAGAAATGTGCTTTCAGTTAGCGTAACATGGCTTTTTCTAATAAGGGAAACCACTAAAAGAAAAAAAAAGTAAGTTTTTCCTTTTTTCCACCTTCAAGCCCAGAAAGTTAAGAGATGAAGCTGACTGGGTGTCACTGGCAGTTCGACCCCTGGGTGGGAATCAGCTGTCAGACTGGGATACCTACCTCATGGGAGCAATTCAACTGCCTGAAGTAGGTACTTGTTACCATTTGAGATGCCAAAGGGGATCCGAGAGATAGGGCAGAAGACCAGGACCAGCAGGAAACCTGCTGTTCATCACTGAAACATCACTTTCTCCAATGGCAGCTGGAGACCACACACGTGTTTCAGGTGGCACTAGATGTCACAGGGTGGGCAGCTGAATCGCACTTCTAGGCAGTGCAAACAGAAGAGGATAGAGAGCAATTCAGCTGACCAAGCAAAAATGTTTGCTTTAGGACATGCTGAGCAGTCCTCCATGGTCTTCTGGAGATGTCTTAGGCATACTAAAGTGTCCAAGAAGGAGCTAGATACCTTGTTTGGGCTCTAGATCTCCACTGACTTATGAAAACTCAAGACAATGATCTTCATAGACAACTACTTGTTGACATCTAAATTGAAGTGTCTTAGTCTGTGAGCTGAAATCTATCCCACATTTTACTTAGCTTTTTACTTGTGAGATTTGCCAACAGAAACACTACTTACAGAAAAGCTTGAGAAAACAGAGCTACGTGATACCAGCGTTGTGTCCTCTGCTTTGCAGCACTAATGTTTTCTCTGCGCGTAAATTGATAATGAAGTGACAGGTTAATGAATGTCCATCTTATGGCACATAAAACATGGTATAGGCTCATATGAGTCCTAAGTGAAAAGGCTCCACTGAAAACCCATGTAAGAAGCAATTGGTGGCTTTCTCCTGGAGAAAAAGGCTATTTCTGGTGCTGAGCTCCAGTTCTTCAGTGCCATGGCTGCAAGACCTTCCTGTGTAGTTAGGAGAGTATCCTCTGTCACATCACAGAATCACAGAATCACCTGGGTTGGAAAGGACCTCTGGAGATCACGGAATCATGGAATTTTTAGAGTCGGAAGGCACCTCCAGAGATCATCTAGTCCAACTCCCCTGCTGACGCAGGATTGCCTAGAGCACATTACTCAGGACTGCATCCAGGCGGGTCTTGAAAATCTCCAGAGAAGGGGACTCCACAACCCCCCTGGGCAGCCTGTTCCAGTGCTCGGTCACCCTCAAGGGAAAGAAGTTTTTCCTTATGTTTGAATGGAACTTCCTATGTTCCAACTTGTGCCCGTTGCCCCTCGTCCTGTCACTGGGAACCACTGAAAAGAGTCTGCCTCCATCCTCCTCCAACCCACCCTTTAGATACTTAGAAGCAAGAATAAGGTCTCCCCTCAGCCTTCTCTTCTCCAGGCTAAAGAGTCCCAGCTCTCTCAGCCTTTCCTCATAAGGGAGGTGCTCCAATCCCCCAATCATCTTTGTTGCCCTACGCTGGACTCTCTCCAGTAGTTCCCTGTCCCGCTTGAGCTGGTGAGCCCAGAACTGGACACAGTATTCCAGTTGTGGCCTCACCAGTGTTGAGTAGAGGGGGAGAATGACCTCCCTCGACCTACTGGCCACACTCTTCCCTATGCAGCCCAGGATTCCATTGGCCTTCCTGGCGACAAGGGCACATTGCTGGCTCATGGATAATTTACTATCTACCAGGACCCCCAGATCCTTTTCCTCAGAACTGCTCTCCAGCAGGTCCACCCCCAGCCTATACTGGTGCCTAGCATTCTTCCTCCCCAGGTGCAGGACCCTACACTTGCTCTTGTTAAACCTCATTAGGTTCTTCTCTGCCCAGCACTCCAGCCGTAGTCCAAGATGATCTCTAGTCCAAGCCCCCTGCCAAAGCAGGTTCACCTAGAGCAGGTTGCACAGGATGGCGTCCAGGTGGGACTCAACATCAGAGTATGGTGAGAAGGCAGATGTTTGAGTGCTAAAGTCTTCAGCTCTTTTAAGCTTACTTTGTGGTCTGGCCTTGGCCCCATATGGACTTATCCGGAACTAAAAGGCACTGACGTGGTCCTGGAGTGTTTATGCTACAATACCCTGACCGTGACTATGGCTCTGTCTCACTGTCTGCTTTTCCTGGATATAGCAGTTCTGGGCTTAGATTCAGTGGATTCTGGAAAAGTCGAGAGTTTGAAACAAACGCTGCAGCCTGCCTGGGGTCCTCCTTCCATATCTATTGCTGTATGGAGCAGGTGGCTTGAATTTGGCTGGAGCTTATGGTGCATTTTGGAGCCTTTATCTTCTAGCCTATAAAGCCTTTTGGATAAGATTTGCTGAATGCATGTAAGATGTTGAGTTTTATTTTGTGGATTTAAATCCAATCTTCTAAATTGCTTTAAAGTAATTCCTTTTGTTTTGAAATTCCAAAGCCCCTGGCCTCCTTTTTTTAAATGCTTGTGGTCAATTACAGACTGATTTAGGAAATGGTGTAAAATGTGTAAATAAAACTAAAAGCATTTTTCAATAGCATTAGGAAACGAAGAGGACACATGTTATCAATACTTTTATCAAAAGACAACAATGTCTCTGACCAGAGAAAACCTTAGACTCCAAAGCTTGCGGTAACAACCGGAGTAAGTTTTCTAATCTAGGCAACATTGTTGGAACCATCATGTAAGACGACCTTTTTACATGGGCTGCTCTGAATTACTTCAACATTGATTTTAGGGCTTTTTCTATTTGGTTTTCAAGTATATACTGTAGATAAGACTCTGAACTTAATTTTTCTGTGCATTTTATGTATAAATATTCTGGTTTGGGATTGGGCTTCTCGGTTGGATTTTTTTTTAGTAGTTGAGAGGAGTTAGGGACTTGTCTTCTTCAGTATTGTTCCCAAAATTTGAGTAAAGACTGAATTTCATTGCATACAGGGCTCTAAAATCCTGCAGCCAACAGCAGAATGGAGTATAGGAGTCTTTTTGACAAGTGCTCCAGTATTGGAAGCCCTGAATTGATGCAAAATTGTGTCTTCTGAGGAAGAAGTGGAGAATACAAGTTGGGACTACAAAAGAAGTGCAAGATATGGGCTGGTTTGATTCTAAACGTTTCAAATAGAAATCAAATTATGTTCAAGTGAAGCAATCCATTGAGTAGCCTCATCTACTGTGCTTTGTACTGTCTACTTGGTGGAAGCAGTTTGGGACCTTGTCCTATATCCACTAAAACTCACACTGACTTTAAAGGAAGAGGAATTGTATTAAGGAATATAGTCCACTTTCTCCTCCTCCTGAGCCGGTGCCTGTAATTTGAGAAGTGTGTAATCCGTGGTTGTGATGGAAGAAGTTGGTGTGAGGCACTTCAGGCACTTTTGGACTGGAGGAAACTAAAGATGTCATGCAGAAGAACCAGCCAAGCCAACCACAATGTTGCTTCTGTTCGTGGGGTTTGAATAGAGGATTGCCCCATGCCAGACAGAGGAGACATGCTTTTGTGTAAAAACTTCATTTCTGGAAAAGGAAAAGAGGAGGAGATAGGGTTGTCTCTTGCCATGATGAAGCAAGCAGTAGCATGGTGCCTGAAAGATACCAATGATCCTCGTAACGCTTGGTCTTGTCAGGAACTAAAACACCGTATTCGTTTATATTGCCTCAAACCATTATTTAGAATTTGTCATTGCTTACATGGCCCCATTGCTGGAGACAGCTGAACTTGAAAGTAGAAGATCCAACCAGATCTAAGAAGAAGCCTGAGCATCATCCTTCTAAATTAAAAGATCAATTAGCCTAGTAGTTACAGTATTCTCAAGGCCTGGTTGACACCTTGAAGTGAACAGTGAGTCATGCTGTATTTAACACAAAGGCCTAGGAAACTTAAACTTTTCAAGGACATGCAGTTAAGAAAAATTGATGTGATTTGATCTAGGCATGGACTTGCTCAGCTGGGCTGATCTTCAGGCTTTCAGCTGCAGGCTCCCAAGGTGCTGAGTTGCTGGGGTGGTGGATGCTGCAGGGGTCAGGGCTTGTTGGATAACGGATTTCTCAGACAACCTCACTCATATATTAACACCTACAATGTACACACCTAGAGCAGGATTTGGTTACCTAACTATAGGATTCTTATGCCATTTGAAATGCCCTAGGCTGGCCAAGACCTTTGTGTAGCGCTGGTAGATATATCACAGGACTTGTGGAAAACTCTAAACCATTTGCAGTGGCAGATGGCAGGTAGGAACCCACCCGCAAATGCACACCGCCTGAAATACGCACCACCTGAAATGAGAGTAGACACCTCCACTTGGGCAACTGGATCATCTCCTTAGAGTCAGATGTCTAACCTAGAGCTGGATCCAGACCTGGAGAACATGAAGTTGAACAAAGGCCCATAATTTTTTTTTTTTTTTCTGCTCATCTCAAAAAGGTTTTGAATGGACTTGACTTGAATAATCAAAGTAAACATGCAAAAAAAAAAATCACAGTACTCTTGAAGAGTTTTGGGTTTGTATGGGTCTAAGTGCTGTTCTAGTGAAGAGGAACTTTCGCCTGGAGTGCCAGCGAGGTGGAGAAAGCACATTTTACCTGGCACGGCATCATGCCTATTAAGTAGGTGATGACCTCAACCTTCAGAAACTTCACAAAGTGAAATCCAAAGTGAATTGGAGGCACTGCATAAGGGAACTTTCTGAGAAACCACCAAGAGAGCGCCTAGAATTTACGGGGTGCTTCAGCATTGGCTTTCCTCTGCCAAGGGCCACAAAGCAAAGCTGCGATATCAAATCCGGGGGCTGGAGTCCTGCATAGACGCTTGCTTATGGAGCTCCGTGTGCAGCAGTGGACTAGGTTCCATGCCCTCAGCCAGGTATCTCTTCTCAGTGCTTTACTGGAAGGGCTTCTCCGCCTGCCCACAATAGCAGGATCCAAAGATCAGCTTTTAACAGTACCACTGTTAACCTGGGCAGAGTGACATGGAGTGGCAAAGTGTCTTTCCCCAAGAGATGCCAGAAAACCCTGATGAGCAGTTTAATGGCTGAGAGTTCAGGTCTGGGAAATCAGCGGAGGTTCATCAAACACAGAGGTCTCACCCCACCTCTGATCCTGGAGTTTCTCCTCTCTTGTGTTGGAAACCAAATCATCTGCTTGGGAGGCCATGCTCTTGTTTGACATGGGAACAATGATATATTCTACTGATTAAAAAAAAGCCACTGCAAATTGTGGCAGTAAGAGAAAAATACTAGAGCGGTGCAGTTTGGAGCCGTAGGTGAGCTGGGGGGGGCTTTTGATAACTGTTTCTTCATGGCCCGTTATCCTTCATCTGCCTAATTTCCAGGGGGAACCAAGTAGGACCTTCTGGAGATGACAGTCTCCATTCAGGACCTCATTTATGGCTGTTTCGATTTTCTGGGATGACATGTTCAGACATAGTTGCAAGCAGCAAACTGGTGTGTCATTAATAAATCAAGATCACTCATGTTTCCTGGTGTCACACACAAATGTTTAGAGGCGGAAATACAACAGAAAATAAGGCTAGGAAACCAATTTTCTTAAAATCATTCTCAAAAGCTTCCATCAAGATGAAATGTGCATAAGTTTCTTCAGTTAATAACCTCGAGCCACGCAAAGCCAGCTTCCAAGCAGTCCATGAGATGAATTTGTTAGGAAGGCAGAGGGATGAGTTTTGCTCTGGTGCTAACGAGGGGTGACTTCAGTGACCTGTAAGAGATTTTCATGCCATGCAAGCAGTTGCCCCCACTGAATCTCCCAGGAGGTGGGAACTCCCTTCCAGCTCCTGTCCCAGCCTTGCCTTCTAAAATTGTCAACAAACTATTTCCCATTGACGGCAAAGAAGAAGGAAGCAAGGAGGAAGGACACAAAGTCCATGAATTGAGAAGAACCAGCATGATGTGAAAATCAGTTTGCCTATGTCTGGCGCCTGTACCCCATCAGTGGTGACACAGAGGTCCAGGCATCAGTACCTAATGTCTGGTTATCAGGCGAAGGTGAGCTTCAGAGCTGAAATGGTCCTTTCTGCCTGCTTGGCTGCGAAAGAGCTGAAATGAACCAATTGTACTAGTTTTTTTCACATACAATAAAAGACTGTCAACATTCCACCACCCCCCCACC
>VYXH01012426.1:231799-311231 GCA_013397275.1 Burhinus bistriatus | reverse complement strand
TGATATTTTTTTTTTTTTTTTTTTTTTCTGACCTGCAACTGGAAATTCATAGCAATATACGTCCATATAATCCAACATAAATATGGCGTTTTTTTAAACTGAAATAGATCGTTAATCTTTAGTTTGCCAGGGGTCATGACGGACTTCCCATCACTGAAAGAGGGGTTGGATCTTTTTTCTTGGAAAGATACGCACCTGCTGAGGTCACCTGGTGAGCATAAGGGATGACTTGCAACAGTTTTATACAGGAAGTCAGATCTAATCTGATTTAAATAGAACTGATTTTTCTTGCCCTCATTGCCCTATACTGGACCCGAGCTTTCAGTGTGTTAATTTATAGTTTGGCTAACAGAAAACTTGTTTTTTGGGCTACATACCATGTAACAGAGAATTCAGTGTCCTTGCCCCAAAGTCCATCCTTAGTGATTTATCTTGCTGTGGGCCATGGGAAACCTTGTACAGCTGTGATCACAAAGAAATCCCAACCGCAAGAGTGAACAAGAAGCAGCCCTGAAAGAAAGGTCAGAAGCTGTCCAAGGCACCATTTTACCAAACTTGACTATAACTGAAGAGGCAGGGTGAGAAAAAGTATTGCTGTATGGAGGCTGTCTTCTAAAATCACTTCAGAACAGGAGGTTTTTAAAGTTCCCCATCAAATGCAATAAAACATCCTGTGGAGCAGCTTTAAAAACGGGGGGAAAGCAAGGGACAACGCATCTCCACCACAGCAGTGACAGCCAAGTAGTACATGTCAGGCCTGGGTTCCTTTAAAAATGTGTGCTGAGCCCTTTCGCACTCTTAGTGCTGTTTGCTGAAGTATTAAGGAAATGGGAAAGCATCCAGAAAACTGGTTCAACTCAGCTGACACCGTGAAGTTTAGAAAAAGAAGCAGGAAGGAGATTGAGGTCTGCAGCCCGCTGCTGACCAGCCACCGGCTGGGGACGCGACGATGGATCATGTTGGTCCTGCCGGCACAACCCTGCGCTCGGAGGTGTCCGGCAGCTGTTGAAAGGGAGGCTGGAATAACATCTGCTCATGGCTGCTACAGGTTTTTTTGGGGGTCCTGATGGAAATAGGGAGAGGGATTTTTGAGGTAGCCTTCAGGAAACTTTTGCCTCTGCTGACTATAAGAGGTGAAAGTGCCCCATAACACCGCATGGCCCTTGAAGACATGGAAAATCTGTAACATTGAATTGATTGTATTTTGTCAGAGCTGAGCAGAACTGTGTCCTCTTCCTCTGAACTTCTGCAAACCTTGCAGATGCCGTGTGTGAATTATTTGTGTGCTGTAATGCCGATAGTGGTTTAATGCATGATACACACGCAGGATGAAGATTGAGGAGCGCCCATCTGCATTTGCTACAGACGTGCTTTGTCATGGCCATTACTGTAACTTCATTATTTCTTAACCAGGATTTTTAAAGTCCAGGCAACCCACATCTGCATCCACTGTGTCGCCATCCAAGTTTCAAAACTCAGCTCAGAACCGATTAGGTATAACTGCATATAACCACTTGTCATTTAACATGGAGGGGTGTTGATACTAGAAGATACTTAACTATCTTTTCAGGTAATGTAGAGTTTATTACAGGATCCCTCCCTTTTCATCTTCCCCTCTATGTGATTTTGTGTAGACCTCATGAACTATGAGACATACGTACAAAAATAAATGAGTTTGAAATCTGAAGCCGCTTCCAGATTTTTTTGGATAAAAGTGGCTTTGTTAGTTTAGGTTATCGGTCTACTTTGGTAAATGGTAGAGGTGGAACATTGCTTTGCGGGGTCTTCTTTCACCCCTGTCTGGAGTAGACTTGGCTTTGGGGTTGGCCAAACAAAGCGACAAAAGACTTTCTGCAAATCAAAGGAGGAGCCTGAACTTTGGGGTTCAGCCCGGTAATTGAATCAACTGGTGTTTATGTTGGAATGTCCCTATAATTTTCTTGTTTTTTGATTATTGTTAGGTATGCATCAGTTTTATTCTAATTGTTTGAAAAGGCCTTTGAATAATTAAGCTTTGAGATGCTTGGGAAATATTCCCTCAGCAATCAAAGACAGACACAAGGATGTGGCATGCATTTTCAATAGTCTTCACTAAATGCAAGTATTCAAATTAGTGACGTAAGACATGAGTTTACACCTACCCAGCAATGATACCACTGACTTGAAAAGGCACATGTAAGCTCACATTTGGCTGTTGGACAAATGGCAGTTTCTTTAGCTGCTATCACATTACTTTTGATCTCCTTTCTGTCACCTTATCCAAATTGTTACCTGGTCATGTAAGCAAGTCTTAGACTCATTGCTTTGAGTCTACAGCAGAGCATCTCGTCTGATATGTCACTCCCCGTCACCTCACACAAAGCAAAAGGTCAGGGTAAACTCCATTTCTTGGCTTTTTTGAGTAGATCTGAACATCTGCGGCTTTCACGGAGCTCAGTCCAGCTCTAGGCTCATGGTGTACCTGAAAATTGTGTTCTGGTTGTGTCTGAGGGACTGACTTCACAACTGGAGTATCAAAACAATTTTTTTGCTGGCTTTAAGGTGTGGACAGTCATTAGCAGAGCTGGGAGGCAATATGGGGATCCTCACATCTACTCACTTCTTACTTCTAGACATCTGCCTGCCCTCACACGTAACTCTGAAACCACTTTCCCTGTCTCTTTGCCTCCATTTCATGTGTGGTATTTTGGGGAGAGCTCGTTACAGCCAAGCTCAAGTGTAGCCAGCACTTAGTTAGAAGTGCAAACATATCATGAACGTCTGTCTTGCATTAGGATCTTTCCAGAAGGCATTAAAACACAGCCAAGGTGGCTTCATGGGCTCTGCGTTGTCCCAGCACTTGTTGGTTCAACTGTTCTTAAAAAATGTGGGAGTTTGGGAGAGTGTAGATGTCAGCACCAGTAAGAATTTGCAGTGTGTCAAGTAGAGGGAAACAGGGGGGTTATTTTAGAGCCGAGCCAGCCCTTCTCTTTGCTTGAGCTTTCAAGTGAAACTTCAGGGAGAGGAATGTAGCAAGCTCCCGTGGTAGATGGCTCTTTGGGGAGCTGCCAGCTGCTATTTCTGAGTTACAATTGGATTACACAGTCCTGGAGCCTCATTGCACATTCATCACCACCTCCTGTCCGCAGCCAAGCTGCGAGGGGCTCCCACCAGCCCGGTGCCGAGACCTCAAGAGGCTGGAGCCAGCCCATCAGGAAGGATTGGAGGCAAGCGCGAAACCGGTTGCATTGCAGGCTGTGCAGTGGTTGTGAGGGCTACTGTTTTCTGAAGTTTTCCCAAGCCATGGAACTCAGGGAAAATACCTGTGGGAATAGCAGCTGTCCTAGGTTTGTCAAGAAGAAGTCATGTCAAAGCACTGCAATCTCATGGCAGGAACAAGCCTGATGACTGGGAGACACAGTTTGGCTTAGCAAATGTTGGTTTGGTTCACAGGGAGGTTTTGGTGCACGCTGAGTAGATTCCTGCTGGGGGAAATACAGCCAGGGTGTTCCAGGAGCCCGTTTGGTGTGCATCAACTCCTAGTGGGAACACAAGGGATCCACGGCTGGTCCTTCATACACCTGATCCCCTTTCCCCATATATTTGCTCTTCTCAAACACATCTAGAACTTCAGTGTGCAGATATGTTCCTCTTGCTCCAACTGACTTGCTAATGTGGGTGTAGCCAAAAGTCCCAGCCTTTTCACAGTGAGTCTCACCCGAGACCTTGGGTTTTGGGCACCCAAATCTCACCATGGGTTTTTGGCACACGTGGTTACTCATCTTCGCTGCCTCTTTTCTCTTCCCTTCAAGTTGGTCCACAGGCAGATGCTCCAGCCACTTTACTGCCCCAGGCCCAGGTCAGGCCATCACTGCTGCATTGGTCTGACATGACAAATGTGACAGAAGGGATGGAGGAGTACAACATTGCCCATGGCTTAGTGAGGGAATTCTGTGTCCTTCTGCTGGAAGACATGACCATAACACTGTCCAGCTGACCAGCATTGAACTGAATAGTCTCAGCAGATCAGGAGCATCTTTAAGGTATCGCGTCAAGGCATTTGCTGTTAAATTTCAAAAAAAGCCTGATGCCTCAAGAAAAACAGCTTCATTTTGTCCACAGTCAAGTGCAACCTGTGCCTTGCTCTCAGTTTGCATTTAAGAGACACAGGTTTATCAACGCGTTCGCCAGTTTTTAGTAAGCTGGAGCTGAGTTTCTGCTTTCTGACAGCTCTGCCTAGAGTGACGTATGTTCCTGCTCTTTCCTTCTGTGCAGGGATGGGTCTCCTCATTTCCATTGAAAACCTCCATGGTGCGGAGTCTCCTTTTGTTTCGGCACATATCAGGAATTACTTCATAAAAATCACTGAGGAGGAGAGTTGGAATTATCTTCAGATTTTATAACTTGGCTAAAAAAATCTGGCTGCAAGCTAAAACTTGACACATAAATCTCATCCAGGAAATAATTTAGTTTCTCTCCTTCCATCAAAACAGCAAACAACTCCTCCCTCTCCCAAACACTTGCAAATTTCTCAATGGAAAAAGGTTATTTTAGGAAGGGATTAAATACAGAAATGTTAGTAAGTGGCAGGATCTCTAGGGTGGGGAGTGTATGGAAGGAAAAACACTTGAAATGATGCAATTTTTTATGATTTTTTTTTGTGCTTCTTCACTTGAAATGCCTCACAAATATCCTGAGGGAGCAGTGTAGATCACCAGTTTGATTGTTGTTCAGTAACACCAGCTGCTCGGAGGAGTGTAGGTACTGTATTCCAGTACAGCAATGCACTTATTAATGGCATTAAACAGACCGAGGCAGACCCGAGAGATGTGTCTGGGTGGGAATCAGATTAAACAAATTAGTTATCCAGTCTTTCCAGCTGAGCTTGTGTTGCAGTTTACGCGTATAACCCTAAATCACATCTGGTTGATGGAAAGAGGCCTCAAATACCTGCAGGAAAGAGCCTCTACCAATCCCTCCAGAGGCTTTGTGCCTTGTTCTTGCTGTGCTCTTCCACGCTCCCTCAAACCCCTGTTAATTTCTGTCCTAGCTGAAGAGTGAGAAGAAATGTTTCCTTCCCTTCTGTAAAAACCCCTTGTGTATTCTTCTGCTGGCTTTTCGGCTGGCTTGTTGACCCTTAGGTCCGGAAGAATAAGAGGTGTGACTGCTGGCATGTTGATGCCCAAATGATCACAACCGTTTTGTCCCTGTTGGTGAACGGTGCCTAAAGAACGGTTGGTTTTGTAGTCCATGTCCCGATGAGGGTGGCTGCTGGAAGTTGTCCCTTCAGTCATGCTTGAAACCTTTGGTCTTGGGGCTACAAACCTACCTGCCTGCATCCTCCACTGGGTACGTCTGGAGCTGAGCAGAAGTATGAGTATGTCCATGCCCCCTCCAATGCCCATTGCCAAGTCAATGATCACGCACCAAGCAGAGGGCACAGTTGTCCCGTCTTGATGATGATAATGACATGACTATATTTAGCCAACTAATAAATGGCCCAGGTTTTATCTGGCGAGACACCCTTCAGCTCCCAAAAGAAGGTGTTTTTTTGCAGGTGGTGAAATGAGAGTCCACCATTTCTTAATCCTTTCCAACTTACCAGGCACTTGTACAATGCCACACCACTTTCATTAAGCTGGTCTGTCCTTGTCCCGCAGGCAAACAGGGTTTACAAATAAGCATTAAAAAGACAGAGAAAATAATCATTATTTAATGCCACAGAGATCCCTCTTTACCCAGTGTTATAAACTGAGATTGAAGCCTTGAGGACATCACGTACAGCTCATTCTCCCGTCTTCAGTATGTGAGGGAATAAGGGTTCGGCACTGCAGCACATTTAACCACGTTACCCTTCTCTTCAGAGAAAACTTAAAGTCTTTGTAAATCATTTAGACACGTGGGGAGATTTCCAAAAGTGTCCAGTGATTTTGAGTGGGATCTGTGATCCTCCCAGCTTTGAAAATTCCTCGTCTGTCATGAATGTGACACAGCACACACCCAGATCCGATGGACATTGCTCACGTATCTAAGCCAAGCATTCACATAGCCAGGATTTTCCCCTTCTTGGATAATGTGGATTTAAATGCCTTGATCTGTGACGTACAGAGATGCAACTTTTCTATTACAAACTTTTATTGACTAAACCCCTAATTATTGAAAGCTCGACCAGTCATGAGCTCCAGTGCCAGGGAATTTATCCAGAATCATTACTGGAAAATGGGTTTCCAGATGGCTGGAGACACCACTGCCATGGTAGGCAACGTGGTTTCTGGGCTCGTACTCTGAATTTGCACAGAGAAGCACTGAGACCATTCTGCATGCAAGTGAAGTATCTGACCGTGAGTCCCGGCTTGCCCATTGCTCTTGTCCCCATGCTATCCAGATTTTGAATGTAGGCCCTTCTGGTTTGGACTATAATGGCTCAGAAAACTCTGTAAATCACAGATGTCCTGTAATCCCCATTTTTGGAGATGGGGAATTGAAGCACAGAGAAACTAGTTCTCACTGGGACTGCTTTTCCCCTGACTGCTTATTGCCCTCTCTGTAGTGGAGACATCCAGTTCCTTTCCTCTGATTAGGACCTTCATTTTAGCTGCCCTCTTTGATTAGGTATGAAGTGTGCGTGTTGCTTAATGAGAACATGCTGTTCAGACAACGCAGCTCAAAATAATTGCGATTTTGCTCTTCCAAAATTACTATTGCCAAAAGACAAGCAAAGTGTCCTAGTTAAGGGACTAGACTGGAGCCCAGGTCCTGGCTTCCTCACAGTAGGTTTCGGGTTTTTTGATTTTTTTTTTTTTTTTAATTCCTATGATGTTAGGCAATTCTTGTGGGGTTGTGCGGATGGTGCCTGATGTGGATACTGTGATTGCTACTGCAGGAGGGGTGAGGGACAATTCAGATCATCTGCTCGTCGGGACTGTCCAGATCCTGGCTCTTGCTATTGCTAAAGTGATGCAATACAAATCTGGTGAAAGTATAGATAACTTCTGTGTCAGAGAAATGTGTGAAAAGCAAAATGAATATCCACAGAAGAACGTTGGACTGATAAAGAAAATTAATTTCATAATCAGGTTTAAAGCCCTCATATGCACACTCATACACAAATGGTAACACAGACTTACAGGGATACTTTTACTACCTGTCCTTAAGTATTTGGCCAGGAACAACAGATTTTACAGGTAAGTGCACATGACAGCAGGATTTTACAAGATTTTGCAGACCACAGGGCAGTAATTCACAAACGAGTCAAAAACCAAAGTAGCGCGGGGTTGAACTGTAGCTCAGAGGTATTGCCGTGTGCTCGCTGTGCGGTGGTGTCGCACTTGCTATATAATTATCTCACTCCGACACAATTATTAATTTAGGATTAAACACTCGAGAGGCACCATTGTAACATTAACCAGCAGTGGAGTGCGTGCTCTATAATGTAGATGCTTGCAGGAAAGAGTTCACGCCAGGGCATGTCAGCCCTGCGGGCATTTTGTGCGGTGTAGCTGTGGCTGCAATCCTCCTTCTCCTGAAATCAGGCTGGAAAGAGGGCTCCAGGCTTCTGTGTATGGGGAGACCTGACTCATGCTTACCTTAAGACCTTATTTTCCACAGGTATTGTGACCAGTCCTGTGTGAAAAGCTGCTCCCTGTATAAGGCAGTAAGTTGCGCGGCATATGATGGGAGTTTCTGATGCTTCTGTGTGTACCTGAAGGACAGCAAAGCAGCAGGGAGAGAGCTGGGCCGTTAAATATGACTTTCAATTTCAAATATGACCTTAAATTTCTCTGACTCCAAATTTCTACTGAGAATTGAAATACTGGCTCGGGAACAGGACCCTGTCTGAGGGGTTGTACGAGAGTGAAACGGCAGCGTTTGCCAGACATTAATGCCCGGAATGCTTAGGGCCATTTGAGCACAGGCAAGCAGGAGGGTGTTCCTCTAAATACCATATCTCTGAACCTGGAAGACGGGTTATTTGCCAAAATCTGCCATGCTCAGAGTAGCCTGTTACCCATTTGTTGCATCCAGGGTGGTCCGGGGCCCTTTCAGGATTTACAGCCCACGCAGCGGCTGGAGTTGTGGACAGGCTGCTCTGAGCTGCCCGGTGGGACGGGAATATCTGTAAGTAGCAGTGAGCTCCCGTCAGCCAGATGTTAGTGCTTGGAGCTTGTTATTCAGAGCTGCGGATTAGTCTCTCAGGCATTTTGCCTCCTCGGTTCCTTTCACGGCGTGCTGACGTTAGCCAGAGAGCGCCTGCGGATCGCAGATGTTTGTTTTTCCATCCCTTTGTCTTTGCTTCTTCAACCTCACCGAAGCTTTTCCACTTCACCGCTGCGGCAACCTGTGGCACTTCCGCGCTTGGACGAGGGCTGAGCCTGGTCCTCTGCTGTGCGTGTGCCTGTTCCTCGCTGCAGGCTTGGTCACCTCTCCCGAGGCTGCTTGCATGGGGCAGGGCAAAGAGCTTCTTGCTGAGGTCTCCTCTTTGCTCTGGGCTTGCAGAGCAGCGCGGGAGCAGATGCAGATGCCCTTCATCAAACCCCTGTGCTTCATCCAGTCTGTTTTCAATGCCGCTGCCGTCATTTCCCTCAAGGTTTCACAGATCCCTTATTGCCTGCGGGGAAAGGCTTCACTAGAGCCTCTTGTCCTGCTCCTGCTGTGGCAGGGGCGTCTCCGGCTGTGTGTGTAAGCACAGTGTCGGGGTTGTTTCCATACTACTCTGCTCTGTCTTAGTGCCTGCTTCCCTGCTCTAAATTAGTTTCTCTGACTCATCCTCCAGAGGAATTTGTCTCTCCATTGACTGTGGAAAGAGCCCAGAAAACCAACGTTTCCTACCCAGCATCTAGGTTAGATACATTAAGCAGGCTGGTGCAAACGCTACCCCAAGGGACCCACCAAGCACAAATAAATACAGGTCTGAGCATGCCATTTTCACTCCCCTCGCCTTCCTGCACCCAAGAGGACTTGACAAACGAGGTAAAACAGCTCCAGCAGTTCCTACAGATGCTCGGGAGCGATGTGGTCACGTCCATTTCCCAGCGGCACCGGAGGACGGCACGTTGCCCCAGGGCACCTGCCTTTCCTCTCTGAAATCCAGAAGCTTTGCACAGCAGCAGCACGCGCTCCAGGCTTCCAGTTGAGCCTGCAGCCAAGGAAATCCTATCTGTTTGTAACGGCAGCTGAACTGTAGCAGCTGATGTGAAGTATGAAGCCAAGATGTCCAGAGTGGAGGGATTTATAGGGGAACATGACCTTTATGGACGTTGCTTTAACTTTAAACATTTGCCTTTCTCAGCCCGGGATCTCCTCCTGTGCGTAAAACTTCTCCTAGGTGTTTGCTGGGGAGGAGACATGGACTCCACTTGCAGTAAATGTCCCTTTTTTGTGCTTTCTTGAGCGGCAGCATTCAGTGCATTGCGGTCACGCTGTGCCCATTTGCAAATACCCCTCCACAGCCTGCTGGGATTTGCTCTGCTTCTCTCTTTCCCCATTTTGACTTACAGGTGACAGAGAAGTGAAGGTTTTTTCATATTATACATAAAATATATTTTATTGTATGTTTACTGATTCCAGCCCTTCCCTTCTTGGCAACAGAGGATACGGGCACTGAGCATTTGTGCTCAGAACCTGCCGGGGGGTACATGGAGGTACGGCGTTGCCTTACCCACAGGAGGTCTTGAATTCATTAAGCCCTTAATCAACCTTCTTTCGCTGTTTCTATGTCTCCCCCCTCCCCATCCTCCCACACCCCACATCTCCTGCCTGTTATTTTATACCCCTAAGAGCTATATTTAATCTAAACCTCAGCTTGCAGAGATCCATACAGCACCTGCCACACCGGAGCATCAATGACCTCTGTTAGGACCCCCAGAGAACTCCTACAGGTTGCAGTACATCAGTCTAAAGCAAGCCACATTTAAAGTAAACACCCCAAACCAGGTATAACCCTGGTTGAAACGAATGTTGTTCTCATGCAAATTAATATTTGTAAAGCTAAATACGTTTCCTCAGCAGCTGGTGCTGGTTCTTGGCTTCAGCTGCATCTGGGGAAGTTGTATTTGAATATATTGTATTTCCTTCACTGCCACCCTGCTGTAGGGTGCATGCTGTCTGTTTAACGGGGCCATCAAATTCAATGAAGTTTCTAGGAGCTGTTGTAACACGAGGTAGAAGGCAGCTCATTTAAAAACCAACACTGACATTTCAACATATCGGAGCAAAGTGTAAGATGTTGTGCTGCTCTGATCACCAGTTTCTCATTTCCCTGCATTCACATTAGTGAGAGGGAAGGACACAATGTGCTCTGTTTCTGGGTCTTGCTGGTTTTATCCCTTCCTCGGTATTTAATTAATTTGCTGTGTGTATATGTGGGGGGAATGGTGACCTAATCCTATTGAAATACAAGCCAAGTAAAACAAGTTTAGATGGAGACGCGGTCACACAGCAACTTTCAGTCGGAGAACAATACACTCGAGGTAAGGTATATTGGCAAAGTAGTTTTAGGCATATCAGACCTAATTAGTTTTATTGTGACAATAGTAATACTAGGTGGGAAAAAGCTGAGTGGGAAATTAAAGTGGAAAGCAAGTTTTGGAAAGTTTGGCGGCTGTGGAAATGGAAAGTTTCTGTACAAGCTATAGAAAAAAAAGCCTCTTACAGAGACTTTTGAAGCCCAGTTGAAACTACAACCCTAGCTCTGAGACAGAAACGAAAAAAAAAAAAGCAGGAACTCAGTAACTGCAGTCATTTTCAGCATTCAGGCAGAGCAAAAAGCAGAAATCTATGAACCAGCCTGCCTTGTAAGGTAGACTTAAACCCACGTTTGTTCTCAGCACCTAAATTGCTTCTAGCAACAGAGAAAAGATTTTGTTTTTCCGTATTCGAAACATTTTCCTTTAAGTTCAGCGTAGTTGAGCTGGGTAGCGGATGTTAACATTCAGTGTCATTTACCTAAAAGTGAGCAGCTTAATCCATGCCTGCACCGTGGAGTCTCCAGGAACAGGACAGAGGTGTACCAGGAATATCTACCACCCATGCATGGTATCTAGAAGCAACCAGAGCAGATGCTGCATTGCCTTGATTTGTATTTGCAATGTATATCTTGCGGATAGCTGTGCTGCCAAGTCTGTGAGCCATCTGCCCTTGCAATGAGCTCTGTACGTCCCCTCTAACAGGGGTGAAGAACCAGGAGTTGTTGTGTCCTGGCTGCTGTCTCTCCTTTTGCACGCTATGGAGGCATGTGCCACCCCACGGTTCGTTATTTCACTGGCCACCCTGAGTATTTTTGGTGGAGGGAGTCAGAGAGGGGTGACATGGGTCTCAGCAAAGAGGCTGGCAGGGTGGCACCGCCTGTCCCCGGGGGGCTAAAGCCCTGGGATGGCTCTAAGACCCTCTGCTTCCCCCAGCCCTGACCATCTCAGTTGGTGTGCATTGCCCAACCTCGAGCTGGGAGTGGTGCCAAAGGCTGGGAAGCTCTTGGAAATACGGAAGCACAAGGTTATGGGGCTGGTGGGGCTGAGCACCAAGCCCAATGCTCAGCGGCCAGGCGAGGAGGAGGATGGCTGCTCCTGCTAAACCACTTAGATGTGAGACTTCAATGCTGCTCCCCTCCCAGATCCACCACCGCATTCCTGTGGCATCTTGGGCGAATCGCTCGGAGGAACGTTTTCAAAGGAAACAAGGCGAGAATGGAGCCCTTCCACCTCAGAGTGATGGGGAAAAGCAGCCGGCTGGATCTTGGTGTGCCTCTCTCGCTGCCTGCGTGGTCAGCGAGGAGAGGAAAGGGACTTGGAGATGCCCCAGAGTGAGGTCCTGCCCTCTTGATTTATTTTTCTCTTCCTGGAGACCTTCTGTCTCCCACTGCCTGGGCAGAGAATTTAGGGATTTACTGTCAGGACTGACTTATCTGCTCACTTGGCACAAGTAAGGTGCCTGTGGTAGGCAGCCTGGCTTATACTCTATGCGTTTTTTTCCCCCTTTCCTGTCTTGTTGATTAGTATGGTTTCTAGTCTTGTTAAACCGTGGCCTTTTTTCCTTTGCAAGTATAGGGAATAAGGTGTTGATCCCTCCCTGGGTACTAGCAGTGGCCAATCCAAGTACCGTGGAGACACATTGCCGCCTCCATCCCCAGTCTTGACAGAGGGGGCCGAGTGTGACTGTCACCTGGTATCAACTTGTAAACACTGTTCATATTTTCCAGGTACATGGCCCCTTCTCAGCTGCTCAGGGGGACATCAGGGCCACATATCACGCAAGAGACCTGCTAAGATACTGTCCAAGAGCTGCCCCTGACAGGTTCTCCAACAGTTCTTCGGGTGGTTTTCCACCAGTAGTGGTTTGATTGAGATTGGAACAAACAGGGCTGTTTTTAAAGACTTCTGATTGCCTGTGGACATGGATTTGGGTCCGTTTCTGGGTCAAGGTTCTCCAGACTCCAAGAAAACTATCCGTACGCTGCTCTTGCAGCCTGTTGCGGGTGGTCAGTGATGCCAGCTGCCATTTCGTGGTACTCGGGGTGGGATCCATCTCAGTCTGAGCTAGTTATCTAGGCAATGGAAAGGGGTCCCCAAAAGCGGTCCATCTGAGGTAGGTGTATAAGGTAGGCAAGAAGTTCCTTTGGATGTGCCCATTCCTGTCCGATGACGGTTGGGAAAGGTGAGACAACTTGCCTTAACTGGCTTCGTCTTAGGAGTTTGAAGTGAAAATCTGCTTTCAGTGAGCAGTGAAATGGGAAGAAAAGCACCATTCCCAGTGGCAAGATACCTTGGGGTGGGTATAGCCTGGCAGAGGCTTCCTGCAGGCTACACTTCGTACCCCAATGAAGTCCCCATCTCTAGTATTTCAAATGAACTGGAGGCTGTGCCACAAGCCTTACACCTCCCACAGCAAATGCTGACCCAGAATTCAGTAAGATAAGCAAGAAAAGAACAGCCACAGTAAGTTATTTCTCCATCCAGGTCTTACGTATCTTGGTCATTCATATGAAGTCCTAGGGTGAAATCCCAGCTTGTCTTCATTAATGCCAGTGATGCTGGATCTGCCCTCGGGACCCCGACTCAGTACCTCTGAAAGATGTGGTCTTGCAGCAAGCAGGGGTGGTTTAACCCAGCACTGCCATGCCCCCACCGCTTCACTCAACATGATGGTTTAACAGTGCTGACAGGGGCTTTTCCAGACTTCAGCAGGAGTGTTAGTCTTGGCTGAAAAGTCCCAGTAACTGGAGGTTAAGTCACTCCATCCCAAACCCAAAACCCTCTGCTGCCAGACCCCTCCTGTCTATCCTTTGCCGCACCATCCATCTTTCCACCCAACGTGCTCGCTCCCACGTAGCCTGCCCAAAGGGGCTGAACAAAAGGAGAAAGTGATGTTCAGAGTCTGAAATGTGGCCATGGCAAGGCAGGGCTCAAAGGGGACCTCCTTAGCCAGGAGAGGTGAAGATCATCCATGTGAGCTGTATCATGTCCTTATCAGCTTCCCCAGGGCACAGAGCCCTTCCTCTTGCTAAGAGCACAGGAGGGTTTGGGGAAATAAATCCTGGTGGAGTTAAAGAAAAATAAAGATCTATGTTTGGCTCCTGAGCGCCTTGAGAGTGAGTTCACGAATTACTGCTGTGCTGAGACAAATAGAGCTGGAGGTACACACTTCATCCTGCATAAGGTTTCGGTTTAAGATGTTTTATATAATTTGAACAGTGGTAAAGCACAGAGCAGTGAGGCAATGTGGAGCAAATGCAGACAGTTTTTACCTTTTCTGCAGAGGAGATTTATAGCAGGGAAGGGCAAGACGAGAGCGGTGCGGGGATGTGGTGAGGTCCCTGGGATGCAGTGTGGAGGAGGCTCGGCAGCAGAGCAGGAGCTGTGCTTCCCAACCCACAGTGCTTGGGGTGGATTTCCCAAGAAAGACACTCTCCTTTCTTCCACTGGACACTCCTAAGAGGTTGTGGTGGGGAGATGCTGGGTCTGGGATGCTGAGGGAGTATCCCCGCTAGACACTGCTCAAGTTGGCAGTGCGGGTCAGGAGGAAGATTTGAGGACAAGAAACCCAAGTGACCCATGCCCAGTTCTTCTAAAAAAACATTATGTCCATGCGGAGATCAGGTCTTACTGTCACACATTTAAAGACATTCTTACAATCATCTTGCCTGATGTCACCCTATATCTAAATGTCCAAAATCAGTCTGACGTGAGAGGTATTTTTAGGAGACCTGAAATGAAAGACTTTTTGGTAGTGGGGCTCCAGTGCTTTTTAGCTGTGCTGCCCATAGGCACCATGCATGAGGAGCTACCTAGAACTCAACTTTTCTCCCTTTGGTAAATGAAGAGCAAGACCTGGGTGCCACTGCTGGGTTTTGAGTGACTTGAGCTCTGTAACGCTAACTTCAGCCATTTATGGACAGTTTGTGGTGGATGGCATGGATGGCATGGATGCCATACTACCGTGGCACCTTTGTCCATGGGGTATTTTCTAGCCACCATCCCATTCCAATGAAGCTTATAGAAGACATGTGTTTGTCTGACAATCAGACAAATGTATATGTACGTCAGTTCAGGGTGTTCGGTAAAGGACTCACATGCCTGTAATGTGATGGTCAGAAAATCCATTTGATTTGTTACAGTACTGATTTGTTTGGCAGATGGACAGATTTTGTAAATCATCTAGATGTGGTGAAACTTAAAACCGGGTATATTTGTGAAAGAATGTTTCAGACAAATACTCAAATATATTGAATTTGCAGTTTCATAGCTGTAGGCTGTCTGGTATAAATCCTAAGGACCTGTATGTTTCTTGTTGTGCTACTTTTCTTATTACATCTCCTGGTACTGCTCTGGACTCGAGTTTAACCACTGCTGAGGATGCCTTGCTAACAAAACTGTGGAACAAGCGGACATGCAGACAGAGATCTCCAGGACAAACAATGCTTCTGAACTGTGGGTCACTAGAAAGTGTAACTTTTGAAGGAAATCTAGAAAAGTAACCCATAAGTTTTTCTGAGGAGCCATTTCCTGGTCCTTATCTCCATTTCGAAGGTCTGTGGGCATGTATGCCATGCTATGGGCAACATTTTGGAGCTGTTGCTTAACTGCCTGCTGTTGATATGTTGTGGGAATAGGAGTTAGCTATCCATCCTTTCCCATCCTTTCCTTCAGTGGCAGCAAGTGGAACTGGGTCCTCGGTGACTTACCTGGCTGGATGGAGATTTCGTTATCCCTTATATATTGCATAATCCCGCCACGTTCTCTAGTGTACCTGACATCGCAAGCTGTGGTGGGGAACAGGAGCACAGGCTGTTCCCAGAAACAAAATCCAGTTCTCTGTAGCTTTTAGCAATGCCTTTGGACTAAGGTCTGATCTTGATGGTCATCAAGTGCAAAGTATGCACATTTATGGGTGCATGAGACCAGACAAAATGGGGTGTGAAATTCCTGCCCGTAGATATGCTCCATAGGAACGACTGTGCAATGCGGGGCTATCTCATCTGGCTGTAAACAAGAAGTATTCAAGTAGAACACGAACCGAGGGCTGGTTAACTTCTCACCCATTTGTTCAGCAGCTGGGTTAGTTATACAGGCATTGCTGAGCTCCTAGCTATTGCATTTACACGGTTCTCAGCACCAGTTTAAAAATAACTTGGTTGCACCCTTGTGAACTGCAGCCCTAGGAGTAACAGCAAGGGTAGGACAGAACTCACATTCAAACATCATCCTCACTGCAGAGCTCTCTGAAAAACGCTGTTTGTAACCAGCTGGTGAGAATGTGAGGACTCCACCTTGTTGTTTTTCCCCATGCAGAAGGAGCAAAGAGTTTATTTTTCGGCTGGTAGTCCTGCGATTGCCGGCAGGCATCCAATTATCAAGCTGGGCTCTTCCTATCGCCTGCCCTGTTGGTAAGCAAAGCTGTGTATGTCTGACAGTACCTCAGTTTTTTATAACTGTGTTGTTCCAGTGATGTCTCTGCAAATCTCCAGGTAATTTAAGCACTGAACTGGGTTTCAGGCTGGAGAGTGAGGACCTGGAAGACGAACAGCGTAAGCAAATGATCTGGCTAGCTTTTTGATGGTGTTTGAGAAGTTTCTGAGTGGCTCTGTAGAGCAGGACTACCTCTGCTGACAGAGGACCAACCTCAAAAGGTTTGGGAGTGCCTCTGGGATGAGTCTAATGCCATCCCTGATGTCTGCCATCAGACATTGCCATTCCACCACCAGCCAGCCTGGACAGATGAGACACAGTTGGGTTCGCACAACCTCACACTTCAGCTGCATAAATTGTTTGTTCCTCTGCATCGGACTCTGTCATACACCAACGCCTACCACTGCATCAGTGGAAAATGCAAGAAATCCCTCATGAAGTAGAGTTTCCACCTTCTATCTTCCCAACAGACACTTTTTCCTAACTCCGTGCTCTCCTTTGCAGGGATTTAAATTCAAGAAGTGTTCTGCTTGAAGTTTTGCAAGGGTTTGGCAAACACAAAAGCCAAGAGGTGCTGACTGTTTTCAAATAGCACTTGGAATGAGCTGTGATCAAAACCAAATTCCCTCCTCTTCAGTGCAATTTCGGGCCCTCATCTGTGAGCTCCCAGTCTCCCGAGCATGCATTTGCAAGAGAACCCTAGTGAGAGGACAGTCAAGGCAAGCATTTGCCTTTTCACAAAGCCCAGCAATGCTTTTGCACAAGAAACAAGAGCTTATGGCGACTGGAAGCGGTTTCTGTGTTTGTGTTGACTGGCCATGGTTTTCAGCTGCTGGGGGTTTCCAAAGCAAATGAAATGTTATTCATCAAAGCAGGCTCCCTCCCTTACTTTCGGTTGTTGAAAATACTACAAAGTAAGATGGAAAGAAACATGTAATCCTTCATCATCACAGTGAGGATTTACTTGTTTATTTAGATTCCCTGTCTGTTCCAAATGTTCTGCCAGAGAAAGCCCATCCAAGCTCCAGGACTGCTTGACACTCATTAAAAAAAAAAAAAAAAAAAAAAAAAAAAAAAAAAAAAAAAAAAAAAAAAAAAAAAAAAAAAAAAAAAAAAAAAAAAAAAAAAAAAAAAAAAAAAAGATGTATATAGGAGATAAATCCAGCAGAATACACTGCCTTTGCTCACAGCGCACCAGTGCAGCAGTCAGCTGAAAGTCCCACTTGCACAATAAAATATCTCAAGATGCTTTTTGTAGGAATAAAAGGAAGGAGGCACATCTCCCTGGTAGCTCTTTTAGATCAGAAACTTTATGGTGGGGTTGTCCTTGAGCCCCAGGCACCTCCTCTTTTTCTGCTTGCAAAATGTTGCCCAGGTAAGAAAACATGAAACTTGGTGCCTTTGCAGTCAGTGAAATGAGAGAGTTGTGTTCAGAGCCTCCCTAGGAGGTGGAGATCACCCTCTTGAAGGGTGTCTCTCCCTGCAGACGTTACAGGGGAAACCAAAAGAGAGGAGCCCAGACCTGAGTCTCGCTTTTAGCTGCTTAAGAGAAGGCAGCTGAATCCTGTCCCAAGTGACACTGTGCATCACTGTGCAACTTCTTTGCATTGAAACTAGCCAGCAGCCTGTTGTAGCTGGTTTTTCTCAGCCCTTTCCTACTGTTGCACTGACAAACAGGAGGTAAGTCAGAAATAGGAGACTGTAAACACGGCAATCACATATAGCTGAGATGAGATAGACCTCTGGGTCATCCTAGGATGAGGTGGTAGAGAAGAGTAATTGTCCAACAGATGTTTTGCATTTGGACCGTCATCCAGCCCAGCAGATTCGCACCCTGTGAGCTGCTCTTCTAGTGATGCCTTGGGTGCAGCACCTTTGAAGCCAGCTCCTTTTTTTTCTTCTTTTTTTTTTTTAATCAAAAGCCACAGGCATGAGTGGACATTAAGAGCTTGATGTCCCTACTGGGGGTAATATTGCAATAAGTTGGTAGTGGGTAGAATAGGAGGGGCAGTTTTCAGCCAATGAGCCCCCATCCCCAAATCACTTCTGTTAAAGTTATAGGATCTTCAATGCTCCTAGAGACTGCTGAGATTTTACCCTTTAGGGTTTCAACTGAAAGAAGCCCATATAATGAGACATTTAAAACGACTCAGTTCTTGAAAAGGCAAAACCAGCCAGTT
This sequence comes from Burhinus bistriatus, assembly GCA_013397275.1. Classification (NCBI taxonomy): domain Eukaryota; kingdom Metazoa; phylum Chordata; class Aves; order Charadriiformes; family Burhinidae; genus Burhinus; species Burhinus bistriatus. The sequence goes on along the minus strand of VYXH01012426.1, from coordinate 293,173 downwards.
CTGTGTTTTACAGGTGCTGTCCTTATTTCACATGTTGAGCAAAGGGCAGGCTCGCATCAAAATCTGGAGTTTCTGAAGGGACGCTAAGGTGAATCAAATCTAGAGTTTTTCAAAAGTGACACCCTTTGGCCTGAGCTTCAGTTTCATACCAGAAATAGGGCAGCTTTCCTCTGTAAATGCAACGTAGCCTCAGTGGACTGGACAGGTCTGTCAAAACAGTTCATAAAAGTAATTGTGGATCACTAGTTTCATTAAGATCTATGATATTGGGTCTTATCTGAGTACAGAAGTGAAAGAGAGGATTTTACTTAAAAAGGTATAAAAAAAGAATAGAACTTCCAAAAAAAAGCATTCTACTTTCAAAGAGCTGTGAGCTGTTTCAAAGAACACCTGCATTAACGCTTGCTTTAATTAGTTTTTGTGTAAAGCTCACCTGTTGCTATTTCATTTCTGCTGTCCCCTCAGCTCATGTGCTCTTCAGTCCAGAAAGCCCTGTTTGAGGAGGAGGACAGAGTGAAGAAGCTGCAGCAGAAGGTGGCAACACTGGAGAAGCGTAACAAGCAGCTGCGAGATCGGGTGAAGAAAGTCAAGAGGTCTCTCCGGCAAGCCAGGAAAAACACCAGGCACATGGAGCAAATGAACCGAAAGCTCAGCGAGAAACTTTCCTCTGCAGGTGGTCAAATCCCCTATATTAACTCTTTGAAGCAGGAGAACTCCCATGCTACCTACCTTAAAGTATAATGCAAGGGTAAGTGCTCAGGCCAATGATAATGGTGAATTTTGCCTGCATTAGATCAGGATCCATCCCCCACACCTTGTCTACTCTGTGCTTCAAACCTTGCACGGAAAATGAGTCTGAACTTGCTTTAGACACAGTGCTAGATTAAACAGGAATGCAAACCGTGTTTGGCTGGGTGTTGGAGGCACAGCCCAAAGCCGTGTCCTCGCTGTCCTCGGCGGACATAGGGCCAGGCTGTAATCTGTGCTTCTCGGCCCTCACCCCCTCCACCTCCCGCACCAGGTTTAGGTTGTCTTTGATGAAAGTGCCAGTTCAGTCCCATGGGCCATTGCAGGTACTTGACACAGGAAATCTTGGAAAGATCTGATGCCAACTTACTTCCTCCACATGGGCTGGGCAAGCAAGGCCAGGGGGATATACGGAGACGGATGCTGTAGGAAGGATGCAGGCATGAATGCTCTTTGCTCCATCATCACCCCCAAGCTCTCGACCTCTCTTAAGCTTGACTGAAGCCTACATCTAGTGTCTGAGCAAAGGCTATGCCTGGGACACAGTCAGTTTGGGCCCCTCTTCAAAATGAAGTATAGATGTGCCCAAATTGTCTTAAGAGTGTTTCTAAATATCCCTAAATATTCTAAATAAAATAGCTAATATTTTTTTATTTTACCAGAAAGTGCCTTAAGGGTCTTGGTAACTCCCTCAGGTGCCTTTATCATTGCCTAGCCAACAGGGCTTTTTTGGGACTGTGTCTAGGACCTAATCCAGCTCTTGTGGTCAGGAGTGGACTTAGTCTGACTATTAGTGGGTGCTGGATCAAGCCCAGCAGACAATTTCAGATCCCGTTTTCAAGCAAGTTTAATTTACAATGTGGACAAGGCTTCAAGTTTTGTAATCACTGTTTGAGGTATAATGGAGGTTGCTGGGCAGCCTCACTTAGTTACACTTAGATACTGTAGAGACCACATCAATATCAACAGGGCATTAAAAATTAAGGTAGTTTATATATGTATATATTTTAAAATCCTATAGAAAATATTTTTATTACACATTTGATATAGTCTAATTTCTTAAAATATGAAGTAAAACCTGTTCCTTGGTTATCTCATTAAAAAAAAGCCCATCATGTCCTTTGTTAGACATTTACAAACTGACTTCTGCTCAAGCAGCACAGGTTAAGGCATCTGTGGCTGATAAGGTTTTCAGCCGTGTTAATGTGCCAGAGCATGTCTTGGGTCTTGGTACCCAACCCCCTTCCTTCATAACAGGGCACCATAAGGAGAGAAAGGTAGAAGAAGAGTTTTTGTGGTTTTCTTCCCTTCTCAACGTAGTTTTTCTTACTCCAAGCATGACACCCGAGTGCAGATATGCTTCATGCTCTTTGACAAGGGCAGCCGGCCCTTGCCCAGCCCCAGGCAATACCGACAACCTGCCAGGGCTAAACCTGATTTGTACAAGGTGGACTGATCCAGGTGATCTTTAACATAGAGGTGAGGTCCTCAGAAATACCAGTGTGCAAACCACCGCTCTGCTCCTAACTCTCCACACTTTACCAGATCACTGCATGGTCTCCATGCTGTGTCTCAGCACTTAAAATCAGAGTAGATCCAGGCTACAGCCCTGCTGGACCATGCTTTAACTATCCCCGCGCTAGGAAAAGCCCGTATCAGCTTTCAACCATGAGCTTCAGTCCAAGCTGAACTTAGAAGTTAAGCCTTGTGTTGGCTTCTAGGATGCTGCTGAGTTTAATTACCTTCCAGTTTTGCTCCTTTTGGAAATAAAGCTTTTTTCTTTCTTTCTTTTCTTCCCCCCCCCTTTTGAAATAATATTGGCATTTCTTAAGATTCTGACTCCTCCACAAGCTCCACTGGTTTCAAAGGCTTTGCCTACCAAATCAGCACAATTTGAGTTGTTTTGTGCTGTAGTCAGCAATGCTGTTTCCTGAGAATTACTACAGACCTAAGGCTTCCCTAGAAGCCATCAAGAGATTTTAACTCCAAAATCTAAATCCACAGGAAAGTAATTTTTGTTTGTTTGTTTCTGGTTTCTAAACTGCTGTTTAAATAAATGAACTGTTTTTCCTGGTATAGGTATTAAAAGCTTGTGTTTTAATTTTTTGTTAATAAAAATATTCCCTCTGGTATTCATTTATGTTTTATAAATGTTTGTATAAAGCTGAGAAAGTATAGTTAATATAGCTACACCTTTGCTATTCTTACAAATTTTTCAAACACAGTGTTGAAAATCTTTTTCTTTTGGCTGATATTTTTGTCCCTTGATGAAGAGATTGGAATTTTCTTCCTATTTCCCCCTTTCTCTAGTTTAAAAAAAAGTAAACCATTTTGTTCTCCCTGTCAGTTTTGTGAGAATTTTGTTACTTTGCAAAGAAAACAAAAATAACGCCCCCAAATGCAAAATCCAAATGCAAGCCAAAATGTCCCCTCTGGGTACAAAACTAAAAAAGGTTGTTTCCTTGTAAGGTTGTTTTTTTTTTTCCTTCCATTCCTGCTTGGTTTTGGATCATTTCCAGAGATAAGCACTAGCAGTCAGATCAGATCATGAGTTAACCCTCTCAACAAGTAACAGGGGATGCTAGGCCCAAATGAAAATGCTATTAAAGTGCCACCATTGATTGCCTGTCCCTGCTGGTGACAGTATCCAGAGAGTGACCAAGGGCACTGTATCGGCAGGAAACACGAGTGTGAAGTGGAATTTGGGTTACGTCCATTCTGGTTGGGATACATCACATAGGGCCTGACACAGACCCTAAGTTTTAGGCCCACTCTGTAGCTATTTCAGGGACCAGCTAATCTGGAAACCCACAAAAAGGGCAAAATTTCATGCTATTTCCAAATTAATGCAAAAGGCGTGATTGAGTGAGTTCCTCTTGAAGTGCTACGCGGGAGAGATTGGGGTGCAGAAGTGCAGAGGAGGTTGGCATAACTAGATGGATTGGCAAGGGATGGTACAGAATCTCAAAAAACATCCTGGGGGGAAAAAAAAAAAGAAAAAAGAAAAGAAAAGAAAGCAGAAGTGTTCAAATGAGGAAAGCAATTGGTTAGAAACAACACCAAAAGCGGCTGCCCCCCATGAGAAGTTCGGAGATGCTTTACAAATAATTAACATTTGCTTTTGCAAACACAAGTTCGAAGGTGCCAGAACGTCTGCAGGGCCAGTGCTAGGGGTTCCCAGAGCAGATAAAGCCAGAACTGGAGGCAAGGAGGGACTTTTCAGCATCTGTGTTCACCGTGGAGGAATTTAGGGATGCTCTTATGGTCGAATCAGTTTTTTCTGATGGAACCAGAGGAAGACAAGAAGTGAAGGAGCAAAATGAATAGTAACAGATTGCAAGGACAGAGAGGAAATGGGTATGAACTGTAACAGAGAGTAGAATTGGCTGAGTGATGCTGAGTGACTCACTGGCAACAAAATTAAATGAAATGCAATGTAGGTAATGTAAATAGATATTCATGGGGAGAAAGAAAAACAGTCCTATCTTTGCACATGAAATAAGAGGCTCTAAGCTGGCATTGGCCAGCTGATATCATTATATACAATCAGTGGTCGATTAGTCAATCAATTTAATCAGTCTAGTGTCATGAAGATAGAGAGGTTACACCATATCGTTCTATGAAAACATTGGCTCAACACTTAGCTGCAATCAAAAAAAGTAGGTGAAGTGGTAGAAATTGTTAGGAAAGGGCTAGAGATCATGGTTACATTGCGAAGTATGAGGTATGCCCACTTCTGGGATGCAGTGTGAAGTTATTCCCCGTCTCAAAAAAGGCGTCTAATAGGAAATGTATGGTGAGAAGCAACAAGGAAAATCCAAAATCCAGAGTAGCTTCATATGACAAGCAATTATATTTTCCAGGGCTTTGGGCTGGAGAAGAGATGAACTGAGAGATGAGAATGATAGAGGGCACGAGGAGAGGGGAAATCTAGGGATTTTCCTCTTTTCGCCACCACCGCATGTCTCTGTTGTGCCGTTTCAGTTACTGGTTAAACTTTTGCAAGGTTTGTGTGTCTCACCAGAGCTGAAGTGGATACTTTGGATGCTGATTTGTACCCTGAAAGCACCTTCTGTCCTTAGACTTTACAATAGGAAGAATTCTGGTTTATTGGGTTTTTTGTTTGTTTGTTTGTTGTTTTTTCCAAAGTGAATGTTTATAGAGTAAAGTGCATTATTTTCTCTTAAATCCCAAGCATCATCCTGATTTGACAACCCTACATGGGAGAACCATACAGTAAAGGAGGATTTATGGAGAGCAGACAATGCTAGCAGCTTTTTTACTTCTTAACACCAGAACCATTGAGAAGAGAACAACTTCCATATGTTTGAATAATAATTTAGGGAAATAGCCATGTTATTCTGTTTGGGTTTTAGCAGAAGGGGTTTTTGGAACAGAAGACCACATCAGTGTTTCAGAGCTGTATCAGTAAAGCCCATTTTGAACACACAAAACTTCTGACCAAGCTAGGTAATCTCTCATTAATGAGGCAAAGGAGCCCAAATTCATTTCTAAAATTAGGAGAAAAAACATAAAGGGAAAACTGTGGAGAGCAGATAAAACTGACAAGGTATGTCATTCTTTCTTACAATAAATCCAAGTAATTGCAAGGAAATTTCATTTTCCTCCCCATTTAACCCCAATTATTTTCATTTAATCACAGAAACATTGCTATTTCCCTCCAAACCAGACTGCTTTGCGTGTGAAACATCGTTTCCAACATGCGCTTGAGTTTAGGCATGTTCTTAATCCCCTAAAACAAACACAGAGAGCGGGACAGCACGTCCCAATGTACGTGAGGTTGTGCTGGGAGGGCTCGTTGGCTCCAGTCGCATTGGCTACGTGGGGAACCAGGCCAAATCACCCCAACAGGCATTTCCCAGGTGGCATTGGAGCTGATGCCTGGGGAGGCAGGCACAACACAGATGTACAGGGGCAGGAGTGATGCTGTCTTTCCAAGGAATCGTCTTTTGGTTGGTTGAGATTTGGTGGCTTGGTTGGTTTCCCATTAGATGGGCTTGGCGGCATCACGCCACTCCTGAGGTGCCTGATGGTTTCTTCTGATGAGAGTGTCCTGGCAATTGCTTGCTGCTTTGATTAACGTTAATTATATACAACGGCATTTCCCCCTCTGATCATCTGCCTCATGAAAAATTTTTTTGTTCTTACTGAAATTTTCCACAAACAAGGAACCATTTCTCGGAACAAGGTGGTGGTGGTGGTAATAATTGTTTTGCAATGCTAAAATATAATCAGTGAAACGACATTTTCTTTGGCAGACTCCCACTTCGGAATTGTGACAAAGTTTGACAGAAGTCTCTTCACATTCTTACATCCCCCTGCCCCCAAAAAATCATCAGAAAGCCTTTGAAATGTTTTGGCTTTAGAATGCAGACATGGTCAGAAAAGCCTTTGCAGTGCTTCATGGCTAAAACCACAGCAAATGCCCTTAATGAACCTTCCTAAGCCTGTCTTGGGTCTTCATCCCAACCAGACTGTTGAACTACCAAAGACAACAGCACAGACAGCCCATGCCAGAACAGATGAAAGCAGATTTTTATTGTATCTCCAGCTCCAGGATGGCTCCACAGTGCCCCGGGGCTGGGGCATATGCTGGAGGAGGTCATGGTCTGTGCATGCAGGGAGGTGCCATCAGGACAAGGGTGCTCCAATAAACTCAGCAAGCTGAGCAAAAACCAGAGCATTCAACCCGCTCCCTCCAAGCTCACCAAAACCTCTCATTTCTCTGGAGAAGTGTCCAAACACCAGGCATGGCTATGGTTTCAAAGCTTAACTTTGAATTACTGAGAAAAATCTGTAGCTTTAATGAGAAAAGACCCGAGATGCTGTGTTAGCAGCACAAGTCTGTCAGAAATCGAGGAAAATCCTCAAACTGGGCAGAGGTTTAGGTTCAGCTGGTGCTGTGCCCACAAACACTACCAGAAAACCACATATTTGCTCAGGCATGTGGACATGTGGTTTCCAACCTGCTTGACTCATCTGGCCAGCAAAGGCAGCAGCCGGTTCCATCAGGCTGGTCTGCAACCATCCATGTTGACATGCCCCTTGAATCCCCTAAACCTCTTGGTACCAGGGTCCAGCAAGGGTTTTACGGTGCCATGTTTTGCTGGAAAAACAGTACAGGAGCTCCAGTTCTGCTTGCAATTACCTAGATCTAAGACTAGGTGGGAACTGAGTGGAAAGTCTCTTCCAAATATTAATCTTTTTGAGTGTCATACAGGTAATTGCTGACTGTACCCTCTGAAATTCAGATTTAACAGCATCCTGCCCTCTTGAGACACAGCAGAGCAAGTCACCCAGAAACTGGTCACCTCAATGAACACAATGAAGTCAATAGTACCCCATCACACACACTAGGGTAGACAAGCCCTGCAAGCAGAAGGAGAAAAGTGGCCAGGGGCAGTGTTGGGAGGAGGGAGGAGTCTGCTTCAAATTAACTCCCTCCTCCTTTCCACCAAAGATGTTCTCTGAGGGTTTTGCAGCCAGAATTTACATTGCAGCAGCTCACAGATTTAATCACTTCTCGTCTGCTGCCATGTGCCCCATGTCCCCCTGCCACTACCCTTCCCCTGGGTGGGATCTGCTCTGCTAACATCAGCCCACCCAGTGCACTCTGCCTGGTGAAGGTAGGGACACGTCACTGCGAACAGGCACCATCTCCCCTCACATTGCTCTTCAAACACTGAGTTGCCTTCAAGAGGACCCTGCCAGTGTGTTGCTTGTTGCCCTCTCTTGCTGCAGCATCACACAGGGACAGCGTCACCAATTAAAGAGCTTTAAAGAATCTCATTTCAGTTGTGACACCACAGAGGAAAGGGATTATTAGGGTGTCCTTCTCTTCTTGGTCACTAGGGCAGACTATTCATCCGCAGTGCTATGAGGCATTTTGTACTTGAGTGTGTTTGGCCTCATTCTGACCAAATTTGGCCCAGATTTCAGGAGATCTGGAGCTGGCTGGTAGGGCTCACAAGAGGCCAGGTCAAGTCCTTTGTATCTGTGCATGTGTCCACTTTCACCAGGAGCTCCTCCATCCATACACAGTGGATTGACAGCTCAGTCTCTGCAAGGAGTGGGCAGGCACTGCGGTGAGAAGTGTTGGCCTTCGGCACCCAGCTCTACTTCGTATACAGATTATGGACCCAATTCCCCTCTCACATTAGCCAGGAGCAGCAATGACATTCAAGGCGCTGGTGACACTGCTGACAAGCTGCTTTTCCCAAGGTTGTGGCACATTAGAACTGCACACTTGCATTAGTGTGAAATAAGGCTCAGCGACCACGGCTGACTGTTTCGCAGCCCAGTTGGTTCAAAAGTGCCCAGCTCACCTGTGGTCCTCGGCAAAGACCCCTGTGGGAGAAACAGCTTCTATCATAAGTGTGCTTTGTATCAGCAGATGGCCAGGAGATGCATAGCTCCAGCTCTAGCTCCAGGTGAAGCCACCAGCATGGACAACGATGAATAAGTGATCACTTCTCTGGTGGGAGCAACCCAGGCAAGCTTGCTGCTGATCTGGAGGCATTGCTTTTGGGTGGCAACCTGGCAGCATGGTGAAGAGCAGAGGTGAGCTCAACCCATCACTGTCAGCATCCAGAGCACACAAACTGACCTGGCTCCTTTTCTCCATTTCTAATTGCTCTTACAGACTCTTGGGATCTTTTCTGCAAGGAAGGCAGTCAAAAGGAAACCCAAAACCACATGGTTTTGGAGGGCCACCAGCTGCCAAAGTGCAGCCCATAGATCATGGTCTGGGAACAAATGGAACAAAATACTTCACCTTTCCACTGACTACATCGAGTCCTTAAAATGTTTAAAATGCTTTAAGCAAGGCTTTGCATGATCCCCTTCCACTCAAAGTCAAGCAAAGGCACCAAAACATGCTAAATCACTTAATTCATATGGCAGTTCAATGGCGGATCTGCATAAGAAAATTCAGGGATCCTCGACTTTTGGCCCCTGCTCCAGTTTCTAAAATTGCCAACTGCTAAAGTGGGACAGGGATGGGTGATGCCAGCACATCAGTGAGGGGATGTAGCTTCTTGCAGAGCGGTCTGCATTTAGTGCCAAAATTTGCATCACTTATTCACACATGAACACACCTAGCTGAACAAAACGGATGGGACACGTAGTCTTGGATGAAGCAAAGCCCAGGGAGGTCTCTTCTGCTCCTCAGCATCAAGAGCTCTTTTGACAGCCTCCGACTATTGATAGTCTTTACGTAGTCCTCACACAGAACCCAGGTCCTTCCCGGGGACTGCCATGATTTGGCACTTCTTATACACCCAGGCTGCCTGGCAGGAGGTAAACTGGGGAATCCTTCATGATAGGAACCATGGAGACATCATCCCTTTGCTGTGGCCGTGCACAGAGGATGACAAGTGCTTGGACCTGCATCATCTCCCCTAACAGCTCTCCTAGTGCTCTCCATACAAGCAGATAGACCATAATCCAAAGCATAATTTTTACAGGACTCTGTCAAATCCTGTCTCTGAAGTTCATCAGTATCTGCCCTGTCATCTGCTGTGTTCCCCCCAACCCTGCACACATCACACAGGCTCCAAAGGAAATGTTTGCTCCTGCCAGGACTTTGCTCAGCTGAGTCAGTGCTGGAGCTCCACATGCTCAGGATTTTCCTCTCTGCCCGCAGCCTCCCTGGCAGCCCTGGACCTGCAGCTGGAAGCAGGTCTTTAAACTGCTGGTTGCTCAGTAGAGCAAATCTGCTCTGTGGGTATGAAACCTTGGTGGAGAAGTGGCATCAGAGATGTTTCATTAGCTTCCCGCAAAGCAAAGAGATTGTGAGTTGTCTCTTGAATTCATAGAGTGGGAGGGGAGCAGCAGCCTGATTGAATAGTATTTCAGGTTACTTACAGAATCATAGAATCATAGGATGGTTTGGGTTGGAAGGGACCTTAAAGATCATCTAGTTCCAACCCCCCCTGCCATGGGCAGGGACACCTCCCACTAGACCAGGTTGCTCAAAGCCCCATCCAGCCTGGCCTTGAACCCCTCCAGGGATGGGGCAGCCACAACTTCTCTGGGCAGCATGTTCCAGTGTCTCACCACCCTCACAGTAAAGAATTTCTTCCTGAGATCTAATCTAAATCTACCCTCTTTCAGTTTAAAACCCTTACCCCTTGTCCTATCACTACGCTCCCTGATAAAGAGTCCCTCCCCATCTTTCCTGTAGGCCCCCTTTAGGTACTGAAAGGTATTATAAGGTCTCCCCGAGCCTTCTGTTCTCCAGGCTGAACAACCCCAACTCTCTCAGTCTGTCCTCATAGCAGAGGTGCTCCAGCCCTCTGATGATCTTCGTGGCCCTCCTCTGGACCTGCTCCAACAGTTTCATGTCTTTTCTGTCCTGAGGGCCCCAGAACTGGATGCAGTACTCCAGGCGGGGTCTCATGAGAGCAGAGTAGAGGAGCAGAATCACCTCCCTCGACCTGCTGGCCATGCTTCTTTTAACCTTCACAGCCCAATTTCTTCACCTCTTTCTCACCCAGGAGGTAAAAGGGGGTCCGATGGGCAGAGGTACTCCTGTGGGGTCGCTGGTGGCTTGGGAAGAGGGCAGAGGGACCCTCACACTGAGCTGTGCCAGGGCACACAAGGGAAGGGCTGGACCGGCCGAGAAGGGAGGAGGAAAGCACAGAGCAGCAGGTTGTCCCAACCACTTATTTATGTCTCCGATGACATTTCTGTTCCACTTCTCCTGCCCAGAGAAAAGCGGAGAACCTTCAAGGCAAAAGGGATTTATTTGATCTGCAATGCCAGCAAAACCCAGGCAGACAACAGAGAGGATGAGATGCCTGATCTCCACTCGATGTCCGAGGAAAAACACATGACTGCATCACAAAGGGGTGCTAGCTTGAACTGTTCCCATGCATTTCCATGGGAACGGGGCAACTGTTTTGGTTTCTTCTTTTTAATATTTCTCTTATGATTATTTCTGAAATACCCTGCTGGCTGGAGACTTGGCCTTAAGAGATAAGGAAGAGGAAATGTCACAGACTGTTGTCAATAAATGATTTTTCCCATTTCTTGATGCCAGGAAAAGCAGCTCTTGCGGAGGAAAACAGATCATGGGTTATGCTCTCTTCAAATTATGTATTTCAGAGATGTTAGAAATTTCAATATGCACCAATAGGTATAGCGTGTTACTTGGAAGCTGACAGCAAAGAAAAACTTTTCTGTTGTAAAAGAGAACATCTTAAAACCTGATCTCTTCTCTTGTGCATATATAGGTTATTCAGGCTAGTTTCAGGATTACAATCAATTCTTCTTCACATACAGAAAATGAGGGCTTCATTTTGCTTCCTGCGAACACAAGATGAAGAGCTAATTCCTGCCTCAAGAAATGAATCTTATAATTGCATCTGGAACCAGCACTGCTTGCCAGGAGAGCAGGACATCTGTGATTTTACAACACTTCCAGTAGCTGTATTTACAGTGTTCAGGTTGAAAGTTTCCATGCTGGTGCCGGTCTCTGTCACAGTGCATGGAAAAAATAGTTTCCAAACTGTCAACTGTCTCTGGGGCTGTCTGCAACTGAAAAATATTTTATATTTCTCTAAATATTTTTGCCTTTTTTTTTTTTTTACCATCACCATCTTCAGAGCAAAGAGCTGGAGTTTTATGAGGACCGTTTTATATCAAGTCTATTATTTCTGTGGAAAATCCACCCCAATTCAGGCAGATTATAATGAATGGTTAAGAGTTCTTCAGCTGCAGACACTCAGACAAGTCTCCCTCTTAACCAGCTTCACTGTCCCAGTCTTATGGACCACGCTAGTACTGGCCAGTGGTATCGTACCACAGCTGAATAATACAGTCCAATATCATGGTCCAAGACGGAGAGTTAAGGTCAAAAACAATGGTCTTGGCCTCATTTCCACTGAGATCTAGGGGAACAACGCTGTTTTCCATGCCTGGGAACCTGCAACACCATGAAAGTTCACCTAGCTCAAGAGAGCATGGCAGTACCAGCTGCTTCTGTTCATAGCCCTGTTGTTTGAGATGCTTCCCTGATAATCCATGTCTCCCCACACGCGGGTAACAGTTGCACCAAACACGAGCCACCACACACCCACTGCCACGTCCATGCTGCACTTCCCCTTAAATGGCCCGTCACAACGCAGGGCTGCGAGCTGGAGCATGGCTGAGATGAAATAAATTAATCCATTCCCTCCAGCAAGGAGGGAGCTGCAGAAAGGTGGCAGGAGGACACTAAAGGTGATGTCAACAAGGTGGGCAAATTGGTAAGAGCAGTGTGGGAGACTCATCTTTAAATCCCCCATGATACGTGTCTCCAATAAAGCACTTGGATCAGATTTGTCAGGACAAGGTCCTGAGCATCAGTCAGACATCATGAGCATACCAAATCCACCTGAGACCCAGAATTACATATATCCCTTCCAGCACCTCACCTCCACAAGGCAACAATGAGATCATCGCTCTGGGTCCAGGTGCAATAGCATTTGCCACATTGGACACTGGGAATGGCACACGCTGAGCTGCTGAGCGCACTAAGGGGTTCAAAGCATATGATATAATAATATAACCTTACATTTCCACCACTCCTTCAGTTGTCCATTACATTCGATAACTATCACCCAAGCGCCGCCATGCAGGCACATCTGGAACAGGAGAGCTGTTTAACAACCCCTGCAGCAGCAACAAAGTGATTTAAGATAAGGAATGAGAAAGGATTTCACATTGATTGGAGACCAAGAGCTGGTTATGGGAGCAGACTGCAAACCCCATGGAAAAGGTAGAGGGATTCTGATGAAGAGTACTGGGCTTTTGACAGGGATTGGGCAATGTTAGATGGTCAATGAAGGCACTGAATCGCCAGCAGTACAGGTCTCCCCAAATCCAAGTGTCACCTTGGTGGGAAGACAAGACCCTGCAGAGACAGACTGAGCTGCTGGGCTAAACCCTGCCGTATTTCTGCCTCCCAGCACAGCCTTGTGGGGGAATTTCCCAGGCATCACCAAATGATTTCATTGAGACCGTGCAGAGGGCACAGCTGGCGTGGGCAGCTGACCCACCACACACCTACAGACACGTGCACGGCAGCTATTTGTCTGAGATTTGGGCCAAAGGGACATCGCAGATAACTGGGCAGTTCCTTTATTTCAGTGGGTACTCAAGGAAATAAAATGGTAAATAAGTAATATTACACAAAAGTAGAATAAATAATAACAATGAAAAGTAAAATAAACAATAATAAGCCAAAATTAAAACTAAATACTAGTAGAATAATTAGTAACAAAATTGATAACAATATAGACACTAAAAATAATTTCAAGGGTGGAGCCAGCCAATACTGCCACCTTGGTGACGGTTTTAACATATGACCTAATACAGAGTTTAGCACATGATTATGCACATATGGACCATGGAAAGTTAAAACGATGGTTCAATACCTTCCTTAGCACCCATCCTTGTCACCAAGCTGTCAACTGCAGCCAAATCCCCAGGCTGGGAAGGGACCCTCCACCCACACCTGGACCAAAAGACAGCCAGGACTACAAATGGCCCAGGACCAGCTTGCGAGGAATGGGGCTTTGAAGCCCCGTGGCATCAACACTGACCAAAGCAGGGAGAAGCCTTTATGCCAAAGCCTGATTCAGAGGCTCATCTTGTGTTTTTATCCAAGAGCAATTTAATATTAACGGGAACGAGCAGCACTCAGGCCCAGAACTTGCAGTTTCCAGGTGATTGCACATATTCAGATGAAAATCCTGAAGGCGCCAGACCTGGAGGATAACATACACTGATGTGCTGCAACACACATGAATGCTTCAACTGGTCTCTATACTCAGGGTATGTTGGACAAGCACAGACACAAATACCCAACCTGTTGAGGTATAGCCTGAGGCAGAAGACATCAGCACCACTAATGAAGTGTTTGACATCTGCCAGGAGCCTTCACAGCCTCTGCACAATTACGCAGGTGAGCAGAAGGAGCAGATAATACATTGATAGTGGTTTGACATGGACCCATTGAACCTTAAAAGCCGGGTGCAGGGGTTGCTCCCCTTGCAGCCATGTGGGTCATTTGGGCCCAGGGTATCTGGGGAGGGAAACAATTTCCACACATCCCCTTGCACCGAATCCACCCAATTCATGCTTATGCAGGCAGTGGTCCTTCACACTTTCAGCAAAGCCTCGCCAGTGACAAAGCGAACGCTGCCCAGGAGGCATCCATGGAAATGGACCTTCTTGACCTGCAAAGCAGCGCGGCAGCCTGACCCATGCCTTGGGCTGGAGGGGCTCACTTGGCAGCGCTCCTTGGCTTGCAGGTGGAACCCCAGCTGCAGAGCACCTTTGTGGCATGACCGGCCCCAGGACAACTGCTCAAGACCTCAAACTTCTCTTTCCCAGCCCCATCCTTGCAAGTGCAATCATGCAAGTCCAGCCTTGCAGCTACCTGGGACTCATGCAACACCCAGGTCCCTCCCCAAATGCAGCTGGCACAGATACTGTTTGCTACAAGAGGCTGGCATGTTTTCTCAGCTACCAGCTATCACAGTCATGGAGCTAAAGCAAGTTCACCCCATCCACATTTGCTCACACAGTTCCCAAACTACATTTGTAATTTCAGGTATTCTTCTCTGCTGTCACTCTGAAAAGATCAGCATGGGTGTTAGAAGCTAGAGAGGACCAGCTCCTGAAGGTGCAGGAGACTGAAAGGAACTTGGTAGATAGTCTGTCTGGAGACTCCTAGAAAATTTCAGGAAGGGAAGTGGCTTGGAAGCATCTGAAGGATGTCATTAAGCTGTGTGCCTGGGTTCTGCAGTGAAATAGGAGGATTAGACAAACAGAGGAAAAATCCACCAAAGGCACTACATATGAAGCCATTCTGCAGTGGACACAAACCTCGCCCACTTTGTCTTCCAGGCAAAATTAAACCGCTATACGTTGCGGTGGCTTTGCAATTATAATGTATCTCCTTCTGATCTGGTGGGTCTGATCTGGTAGGAGGCTTTTTTTGCTGCAACTGTGAATTGGGATGCGGCCAGCTGGGGACAGCTGACTCCTGCTACGGCATCTCAGACTGCCTGGCACTGCAGGTGGGGCTGTGGGCAGCCCAGGGACAGGCTATTGGGGCGCCCGGTCCGGCCCCGGTCAGTGGAGTGAGGTTAGTGCTGCACTCAGAGCACCCGTGGCAGGTACCTTGTTCTGTGCACTGACTCAGGGGCTAAACAGGCCGGAGAAAGGAAAATGTAATCACATTGTTTTAATTAAAGACAATGGAAGCTTTCCAGCCACATCGTTACAGCCCATGTGGGGACAAAAATCCCTGTTCTGCTAAAGGGATAAAATAAAATGCATTGTCACGCTGGGGATCAAGCTGATCTGAACTTTGTATTCCTCATCTGCTGTGTGCTTAATTCTCATCAGTTTTTAATTGACTGCAGGTTTGTTTTGGTTTCACAACCGTATCTTCGGAGCAGATTCTTTGTATTCTTTATAGAAATAGGCTTTGGGGTGTGTGAGCAGGGCTGGTGGGGGGCTTCACGCTGCTGATAAGTAATGATATTTTCTCTGCAGCAGGAGCCAGCGTCAAGTGAGATGCAATGTACAGTCTTCGCTGACGAGCAAGGGGTGGGAGGCAGCAGCATATTTCCAGCCGTAAAACAGGGGGACGTTAAGAAGTTACACACAGCTTTGGCAACACAGAGCTCATTAGCCCAGTGGGTAGAAAACACATTGCAGATGCAATAGCCTTGCTGGGTATCTGGCAAGGAAGAGGTGGTAAGGACCTGTGCAGGCAATGGGCAGTACCCAGGGGTCACGGAGGGCAACCACGATGGCCAAGGCTGCTTCTCATGGATGTCATGACAGACAGTAGGGAGAAAATGGACCTTCTCACAGGTACTGCTGAGTCTTCTGCCTGAAATGTTCGTCCGGGCCCCAGGCTGCCAAGGCAGAGAAAGGGGACGAGACAAACTTTTTGGGACATGATGAAAGACCTCAAAAACCCCAGAGATTTGGGCTTCCAGAACAGAAGGGATTTTCAGGATGTGCTGTAGCCACTGGGCTGCAGTTCACGTTTGGGATCTAAGCAGGTTTTAGTTCTTCCTAAAGAACTTGCATGCAAAGTCAAAGGAAGTCTGAAAAGCAGGAACTGGAACCCAGGTTTTAGGTTTCCATTTTACTATTTTCTTCCATCCATTCCTCTTATGTGGGGGTGTTTGCTGATGTTCTAAGTTTTCTCTTTCCGAGGACATGTATTTGGAGGAAAAGCCAAGGGCAGTGCAGATTGATTTTCTGAGTTTCACTCACTCCATACAAGTGGCAATTCAGTAGGATAAGCTCATTCTTTTTTTCACTTTTTGTGGATTTCATTAAGAAGCATGAACAGGCAAAAGTCCCTCTAAGCAATCATATTACCAGCCTAATTTGCTAGATTTTCATTAAAGCAATTAAAGCTAGAATGATGCAATGACCCAGTTCAGGACCCAATTAAGACTGAATCAATAAATCAGTAGGTTTAAATCACCACCATAAGGCCATAGATAATCAAAACAAGTTATGAGGCTGATGCTAAACAGAATTACTGTGTTAACATTGCCACAGAATTTAAAGAACGAAATGCTTTCCAGTCGAGGTCCCCAGCTCATCTTAGCACAACCAACTCAGGAGTGATGGGCACAGCCTGGTACAGGTCCGTCAGCCTGCTGGGGAGCATTTCTTGGGTGCACAGCAAAACAGCCCTCCCCAGCTATGCCGTGGCTGTATGTAGCCCTGCACACGGTGACTTCCAGGCATGGGTGTCTGGACCCCATCCATCTGTTCAGCCACATTTGGAAATAAATCATCTCGTTGGTCTGTCACCACCTCCTTTGCTCACATAAGTAAAGCCCCCAGGTGTCATGCTAACAACTCCTTCTTAACCACAGCTGTTAGCTCTTTCTTGAAGGTCTTTGTCTTTCTGCCAGTGGAATTGCTGAATAGTTGGTTCTGTCCACAGAGTTAATGTGAACCATGGGTAAAGTCAGGCATAATGTGCCATTTCTACCCCAAGGGATCCTCTTGGCCAGCATCATGGCAAGTTGTCCTTCAGGAAAACATTTAGACTACTGACCTTATCAACATGTATTTGCATAGACACTCAGCTCCTCTGTGGAATAAAAGAAGGAAAACAAAGGGTGAAGGGTGAAAGCAAAATCTGAATTCTTTAACTAACTTGTACTTTATCTGGACTTGTTAGTGAAGGCTCCATCAATGTTGCAGTCTGTAGCCCTGGGCTAGTGAAGGCCATGACCAGGGAGGTTGTGGAGCCTCCATCCTTGGTGATATTCAAAAGCCATCTGGACATAGTCCTGGAAACCTGCTCTTGGTGACTCTGCTTGAGCAAGAGGGTTAGACTAGATGACCTCCAAGAGGTCCCTATCAACCTCAATCATTCTGTGGTTCTGTCTTGAGATCCCTGCAAAGCACATCAGGAATGAGCACGTAACTACTACAAATATTTAGGGAGAAAAGAGGAGTTGGAATTCCAACACGTGATCACCAATTGACTCAGCAGTGGACTCTGACGTTGACGTATTTGGTGGCAGTGAAGTTAAACATTGTCTCAAGAATTCAGCCCTAGCCCGATCACGGCTGAATTCCCTCTCTAGATATTGTGACCAAAAAGTACCACAAAGCTTGACCTCTTTCTTCTTTCCATACTTGAAATACATGATAAAATATTCGAGTACTGAAAAGGCATAGTAGCCTAGTCCCAAACCTTCAGTATGCCATGTTGTCCCTCTGCTTTGGTCTAGCAGAGACGTTATAATAATAGAATAGAATAGAATAGAATAGAATAGAATAGCATAGAATAATAAATTGCATTGTATTTGTACTGTATTGTATTACATATATTACAACTCTAGTGTGTGTCCATCATGTGCCTGTGTTCTATCTGTTGAGAACAGGAGTTTATCCATCAACTCCCACTGAAGGTCAGTATGGGTTTACCACAATTACAACTTTGGTGGCACAGATTTTCCCCGTGGTGGATCTGATCCACTTAGGTGCTACGCTGAGCTGCAGTGGATCAGAGACTGGGAGGGAAAGTTACATTGCAGATGCTACTTTGAGCAAATGCAAACTTGAAATAGCTCTGCTATAAACATGATATGTGACTCTTCAGTACAGAGGGTACCTGCCCAGCTGGCCTTCAACAAAAAGCAGTATTTGTTTGAGATTTATTGTGTATTTCTGGTCACTGCTAGACTGCAAGCTGAGGCAGAGATGTGAACACAGCTCTTGCTTCTGCCCTAAAGAAAGAAAATGAGAAACATACAAGAGCTTATATGGCGCCAAAGAAAGCACAAAGCTCATGAGTTCGATGGGAACGACAAATTGCTTCTCAACACTATTATTATTATTAATTTCCCTGAACAAAACACTTTTATGAAGAAGGTAAACAAACCATTAATTGACCATAATGTTATCAGAACATTGCAATTCTAAAAAGAAAAAAACCTAAACATAAAAAGCGAAAAGAAACTTTTGAATTCAGTATAAGTAAACAGAGTTTGGAAGTCAGGAATTTATCCCAATGTAATCCAGAAAACCGAAGCACCAAACAATCTGGAAATATTCAATTGAATACTTGCAGTGCTGATCCAGATGGTACTTCTTCCCCACCCCCCCAGTTATAAAAATGGTTATCATCACAGTAATTCAGCATTGCTGAGAGGCCCCACCAAAACAAGGACTCAGATGTGCTGGGCAGGGACATACCCACAGCAATGAAGGTGGACCTTCTCCCTAAGGGATGTTCAAAGCTGGAAAGAAGCATAGTATGAAGGGAACAGCATGTGCCCTTGTCCCTACAGCTGCTTACCGTGTCCTGGGATTGCTCTGGGACAGCACAGGCCTGTGTTCTGTCCTCATGGAGTCCTCAAAGGGATCCTCAGAACCGCATACCTGAAAATACGGTTTTGTGGATGCACAGACAAGCAGGGAAGTAGGTTTGGCCTTAAGGATTAAATTCAGTGTAGGCATAACCAGAGAAAGTGTAGGACTGTCTATGCTGCAAGGAAAGAAGTACTGTGGCTGAAAGCCCTGTGTAGAATATCTCCTCCTCAGCATCGCCTGGCTGTGGGGGCCCTGAACCACAGGGAGTCTATCCCTGCTCAGGTTGGATGGTTTGGCACTTGACATGTTCTGCTTCGACAGATATCACTCATGCAAAACTCGTCTTGCCTGCAATAAAAGAGCTACCCATAGCCTAGCGATGCCCATTGGAGCCCTGGTTCTGCTGAGGAACAGTGCTGAAGACCAAAGGAGCTGAGAAATGGGCTTGGTATAACATGAAGAAAGGCTGATGTATGGCATGAGCCAGACCCTCAGTTGTTGTGGTTTGGGGCAGATTAGCCACTGAGATGAACGACAGATGCTCTCCTCCACCTCTCTCCAAGGACATCAGTGCATACCAACACTCAGAAAGCCTTCAAAATAAGGATGGTCCCCTTCCCTCCAGTGCAAACATGTCTGTGGATCTTGGCAAGGTTGCAAGCATAATATTTTCTATAGCCCCATCTTCGTCTTGTCCCTCTGACTTTTCTGTACTGACGTTATATCTCATTTGTTTCAAACAGCCAAGAATTTGTTGCTGAGCCTGTAACAGTGAAGAAAACACGCAAAGATCAAGTAAAGACTGACGTGACATCAAAAGCCCATCTTATAGCATCAGGATTTCAATGGTCTTCTGTCCTGTCTCACTGGGAGCTAGGAAAAGCTTAGTGTATGCTGGGTGATCGCTGAGCCTACAGATGAACCGTGAAAACCGAGACAGACAAGGTTTTCCTGGCTGAGACTTTCATTTCATGGTGAGATGTGGGATAGGCCTTCAACTACCACAAGTCTACAGAATTTGAGCCAAAACAAGAGAGCTAACTTACACAGGTGGGAGTGTGATCCTGAATATGAAAGGATGGTCAAAGTTCAGGCTTGTCACATATGGGAAGACTCTGGAGTCTTCCTACAGGATCTGCTGTTCCTCCTGACACTGCAAATCATGTGGCTGTGCCTCAGTCTCACACTGTGCCTCCAACCCACTCCCTGACACTGTTTGTGTACATGGATGTACTTTTCCAAGATGTACCTTCCCATGGATGTGCTTTTCCAGAGCACAAATGGGAGGTCATCTCATCTCTCCCAGTATAGTCCAGCATCTAATCCTAGTTCTGTGGCCACAGTTGCATACCACAGCTTTGAAATAGTAACTAGATTGGTTCTGGTGGTTGTTTCTTCATTCACAATATAAAAGCTGTGAAAGTAATTTGCCTTTCTCTTTATATTGCTACGAGTGGGCCGTTATCACCGCTGTTCATTTCATCTCTGTTATTGAACCAGAAGCCTCAAACCACCTGGCTTCAACCTCAAGCATGGTCCCACCTTCCTGCTGGGTGCCCAACGCTGGTCTGGGTGTAGTGATTTTGCCAGCTATTTTTATAGGGGAAGGAATTCTTGTGTGCCAGTGAGTGAAAGCCAGAAAAGCAGAAACCAAAGTGGGGAAAATTAAGAAAAAGAGGTGGGGCGAGGGGAAAGCAGTCATAATACACACTGGGAACACAATCTGGAGGAAAAGGAAGCCAATGATGGAGCGCACACAACAGCCTTTGCAGGCCACTTCTGACTGCAAATGGACTCAGAAACACTAATGAAAATCCCAGATTTTTTCATGATTCCCACCACAGGCTGCGTAAATCCCCAGGATCAACTCAAAGAGGCAGCTCTCTCCAACAACTGCATCTCCTTTACCCAGCCCCACACAGATATTCTCAACCCCCAGGAGACAGCCATGTCTCTGTATGTTGACACTCAGCATCACTTCCAACAGTAGCTTAGGAAACACCTGAAGGACAAATCATCCTTTTTATCCGTTTCCCTGTGGAGTGAATTGGGGAGGAAAAGAATCGCACTGTACTTTGCAACGTAAAGGGACATTGTTGCATAAAACACAATGGAGCAGCGGAGCAGCCACAGAAAAGATTCACTCCCTTTCTTGCACGTGGGTGGAGACTCATGCACTCAAAAACATCAGACTTCACATCAGGGTGATTTAATTGGATTTATTGGAGGAAAACAATTAGTCATCCCTTTAAATCGTCATTATGATAGAAATCTCGATATGTATACATGATTGTCAAGGCAGAGAACCACTTGCGACGTAGCCCCATTAACAATTTGCAGTATTGCAAACTCATTATGCAGATAAAACTTTTGCGATGCCTTAATACATGCATGGAGTAAATACACATTCTCCCTTCTGTTTGGACATGGATGCTGTTATGAACTTGTATCAATCACAAGACCTGCAATATTAGGCACACTGACATTCCTTGATTAAGGTTTAAGCCTTTGTAGAAAACATGCTTGCATTTTCATTAAAAGTCAACTGAGAGATGTTTTGCAGTTGGGGATATCTGGGGAGTCACTAGTCTGGGCAGACCGGGCTTTTTGTCATTGTTTGCTGACCCAAATCAAATATTTATCTAAAAAAAGGCCCAAACTGACCAAAATGCTGTTTCTCAACTAGAGGCCAATGTGCAACAGGACGCTGATGCACTGACCAGAAACATGAGTCACACCGTATCTCCCTCTGAGCTACAACCTTCCATGGTCTTCACTTTGGGGGTCATGCTACAGTTTGATCTACTAAGACATAGCACGTGTGATGCCATGCTGGCCTCAGGAGATGCAGATGAGAGATGGAAAACCTCAGAGCTACCCTGAGCATCCCCCTAGAAGCTCCCACCCACCAGGAACCATAGCGCACATCCACCTCCTCATAGAGCTTTGCACCATGTGCTGCCTCAGCAATCTGAACTCAGGCTGATTTACAACCATTATTAACGATGATTTTTTTATGCTGCCATCTGGCACTTTGGCAGTGGCACAGCATCCTGGCTGAGCACCAGCCTTGAAGGTGAGCTCAAGACTTCTTGGTGCTTTCAGCCACCACCGAGCAGTCCCTTGCAGAATTTCCAAGGACTGATACTTGCTCCCTACGCCACTAGCATGATGCTTTCTCTCCAGCCCTGCTGCTTGGCACACCCTTGCCAGGAACCCAGAGCAATTTCCCAGCCCTTTCAGATGGCTCTGCTTTGAGTATCGGGAGTTTGAGCGTATTCCACACTAACACAGCAACCACTCAGGAGCTGGGGCCAATGCCCTGCTGATGCTCACAAGAGGATTGGGCCAGAGCTACTACAAGTACCATGCGGCCATCCTGTACCCTGCCTTGGAAAGACCAACACAAATGAAAATGGGCCAATGATTAAGGGAAGAAAAGCCAAGGGCACATTTTCCATGTGGAAGAAGGGAAAGTACCACACCAAAGTCTTCCAAGGATAAATGGTGGTACCACATGGAGGTTCAAGGATTAAATGCTAGTATTTAGGTGGTGATGCTTTAGAAAGGATGGGATAATTAGCTCAGCTCTCTGCCCTATTCTGTACAGGCAAATAATCACAGCATCTTGGTCCCCAAAATGCAGTTCATTCTGCAAGAGGTGAGAAAGAAATATCTTGTAGGAGGAGAAATATACCAAGAATTGAGTAAATCCATCTAAAATTTGACTAAGAAAAACGAACAAAAAGAAAAAACAAAAAGACACACCAACATGCTTCTTGGTAGTCCTGAGCATTAGCAACCCAGGGAAGGAATTTTTGATGCAGCTCAAATTTTTAAGCATTGTATTCAAAAAGGGATCCTCCCCTCCCCGACTCCCTGTTTCTAGACATGTGTACGTGACTGCTGCATAGTTTTAAGCTGCTCTGGATGGTGACTCTTCCTCGACATGCTGCAGAGCATTCAATAGAAAGACAAAATACATCACCAGGCTTTGCAGTATCTTGTTTACAAAATATCAGCTTTTGCATTTACTCAAACTTAACGATGGATTTTGAGTTACAGAGACATTGAGTCATTTAAAAGCAAAACGTAGAGGTAAACCCCTTGAAGAAAAGGTTGGGTTGAATGTGCATAAAGAAAAGGCTTGGGAAATACAGAAACAGTGAACAGCAGTTTAACACATGCAGTGCAGTATCATGCATTTATTGGACATTTGATGTCATCATTAGTTCAGCAGTGTTTTTTCACAACACTTGTGAGCGTACATGCCCTGATTCCACTCTGGACTATGGAAAAAATGTAAGAGCCGCTCTTCTGACCTTATCATTTATGAAGAGGAGGAAAAAAATAGCTACCTGGACAGATCAGTGGCACGGTTCATGGTGGGGAAGGGGTCTTGAAAACCAGAGTCTGGGCTAAAGAGCCTTTATCCTCTGTTACAAACACTATTTACACAGCTTTGACTCAACCGTGCAAAGTCGGACCAAAACCCCTAAACCAGCTCCTGACCTCCCACTGGTGGGATCTGTGATCCCTGGGGCCACAACACACGCACACACAACCGCACACACAGGAGCACACACGTGTGTCATGGAGAGAGACCGCCCTGGCAGACAGAGTGGGAAGGCAGGACCCAGCTGCAGGCATGGGGGGGAAAATAAAAGGGATTGGGTAAAACTTGCTGCTGGGCAAGAAGTCTGGAATGACCGATTTACCAGGGGAAACTCTGTTTATGCAACATTTGTGATCAGGTTGCCATTTCCTCACTCAGCCATTGCTCACAGTGATTTGCCAACTAATCCTCCATGCTTGGTTTCGATGCTGTTTTCCTTGGATACCGTAGTCTTTGCGTGTGTTTCTGCTTTTTGCTTGAATGAGTGTAATTCTTAGCATCAAGTTTCTGGTGCAAATAAGCATGATAACAAAGTTTTGGGATGCATTCAGGCCCCAGTTCAGACAGATAAATACGCATGGGAGCAAGAACGCAACTAATCCCATTAAATGGGAGTTTCCATACACTGAAAGGATGATACTTCTGTACCTCGGGGCTCACTCTCGAAACTGTTATTTTGCCAGTAGATGAATCTCCTCGCTCTTTGGAAAGAGCAAAAGCAACAGGCTACAGTCTGCATGAGCTTGTTGGCAAAATAAATCTGGTATTTTTATGCAGTGCTCACCTAGTGCTGCTCTGGTCTGGAGCTGTTATCACAGGGGGAAATAACAGCACAGGTTTCCCTATATCCGATCCAGTTAATTCCAAGTTCACATCCAAGGACAATATTCTCACTGCTCCCCAATGGCTAAAAGGTACCTGGCTTTCCCTGGGGGCTTGTTTCCCGAAAAACAGGGTCACACTTAAGGAAGGGGCAGCCTCGGGGCCAGCTGCCACTGCATTTCTTGGGCACCCTGGAGGTCCATGTTCTGTTTTGCAGAGGGCTGGGGGAGAAAAGCCAAAGAAAGAGAAAAGTTCAGGGGTTGTGTTGGCTCCCAGGGCTGGGAAAAGCTTTGGACAAGCCCTGAAGTCCCTCAGGGCTGGGCAGGAGCCCAGAAGAAGGAGAAATTGGTTATGGAAAAAATACTGTCAGTAGCCATGGAGGAATGCAGGACATATGCACAGTGGAAACCCCCATCTAATGCCTACTGCAGAACTACATGGAGATGTCTACCAGTGGGCTGACACCCCTTTTTGTGGTTTGATTCACATCAGGAACAAACCTCTATCATTGCTTGGTTTTATTTCAGCACCGCAACCATAACAGACACACAAGGCATAGGTAAAATCCTACTTTTTTTTCTGCACCTACTACTCTACCTGTACAATAGCAACCAGGACAGAAGAGACATCACCAACAGAGTAACACAGTCTCAGGAAAGCATCGCTGCCAGGTTTTCCCTGTACTCCTGCTTCCTCGCTAGCTGTGCCGTGGGGCCAATATCCACTTCGTGCTGCAGAAGAGATGATCCAGCAGAAAGTTAGGATGCACTGGGAATGAAATCACATGCAAAATCGGCAGCAGAAGCCCCTGCCACTGCAGCACTGACTTTCAGCTCGCAGAGTTCACGGGCAGCCTGTCCTCACAACTTCTTCTGCAGGCTAAGGGGCCAGCTGGAGGTTTTCTGGATTTTTTTTTTGTTATTGTTGTTGTTGTTGTTTTCCCAGCAAGAGCACTGCTGTTGGCATCAGAGATGGCCTCTGTGACTCTGGAGGTAAAAATCAACAATCAAAGCTGCAAGCAAAGAAAAAGAAGGGGAAGGAGCTGAGGAAAACACATTACAAAGGAAAAACACATTGGTGCCAGTAAAGTAAAGCAGAAAAGGGTAACAGACAAGGTGAGTCCAGGCTGAAGTCCTCATGCGAGGAGCAAATCACACATATTTAGTAGGACAGTCCGTTGGGAAAGAGCCCAAAGGAATTTTTCTACCTGCTCCTTCATGGCAAAGCCAGTTGGGGATTTGTTTTGAATCTTCTACTTCTGGGCTATTTTCTCCTATTTTCTCCTGGTTTTGCATTCATTTGTGAGAGAGGCTGAGCAGAGGTGGATTGAGGCAGGGGAAGGACATGCAATGGCACTGGAGCATCCCTGGCAAGAGATGCCTGAATGTTTGCCGTACCAGACTGCGCTGCCGAGGGGCAAAGGGCTCCAGCCCCCTCCGTAAATCTGGCCTGGGTGCTGCTAAGTCACCCTGGTTAACAGATTTATCCAGATTTAAACTGAGAAATTTTAATCAAGAGATACTTCAGGACTCAGTGACAAGAGGGATGTGTAAGCATGTGGTGAACCCCCGGTCAGGTCTCCAGCTGTGTTTCACTGATACAAAAGAAGAGCTTCCCAGCACCCAAAATTGTATCAGAAAGAAACAATTTTGCTTTTAAGTGCTTCTGTTTCTTGTCTTAAGATCCCAGCAGTTGATAGCAAGCCAAAGAGAATGACGATAAATTACACAACTATGGCAGAATATTACTTACAGGAAGGAAAACAAATCACCCTAATTCCAAGTGTGGAAGGAAAGAATACCCCTCTCAACAAAAAATACAGAAAGCATCCAGCGAGGAGGGGCACCCAGCATATGGGACGCCCCCCTCGCCAGCTGCAGGACAGTATGTCTGCCTTTGCTCCCCTCACTGCTCTTTGTTTTGCAGATAGAAATCCATTTGCTTTTCTTTTTTTCTGCAAGATACATTTGGACCCTGTGTTTCGATTAGTGGCCTCAGCAACTACATCAAGTTCAAACCAGACCTCAGGTTTCAGAAGAGAAGGCAAAGAGGGAACGCTTGAGCCCTAACCTGTAAAACCACTCTACAAAGACAAAAATATTCCCTAACCAAATCCTGCTTTTGGTTGCATGTGTGTAAACGTGGGGAACTCCACCGATGCCAAACTGGGAGACTGCCTACTTACATCCCTGCGACTGGAGCAGAATAGGGCCAGCTGGGCTTATGAAACCATGGGGGTTCAAAAGAATTTGGGTTTCTTGGGACAGGAGTCTCTCCTGAACTAAAGCTTCCTTGCTCAGGCTGGCAAAATAAAGTGGCCTTAGAATAAGTTTAAATTGTTTTATAGTCATTTTCAGATACCTTTGCAGCAAGACATAAAGAGCCCCGAGGGTAAATGCCGATAAAGCTCTTCCTACTCTGTCAATGAGGCAGGAGTATCCTGTGGCAGTGGCCTGGGGATGGGGACTTGCAGTGAGGAGACCCTCTGCCCTTCAGTCTGCCCAAATCTCAGTCAGAAGTCCTCACCAGGGAAATTACTTATAATTTCCCTTAGAGTTTTGCTACCAACCCCCAAGAGATCAGTATCTGGCATTTTTCCTAAAGTGAGAGGTTCAAGTTGAAGCCTTTCTGTGTGAGCATCCATGCTGGCTACAAGACGATCGGGGTTACTGGTGGCTCCCAGGGGCTCGCTCAGATGTGCCACAGCCCTCTGGAAATGGGGAGCAGATTAATACCAAGGAAACTAGAGATCTGTCAGGTGAAACAGGTTTAAGTGCCACCAAGGCAGCAGCCTCTTCAAACAGAGTCAGCGCTCACTGCCACCTGCTTTTCCAGCTTTTAGCACTCAAAATACGATGGGCAAAATCCCAGCTCTGCCAGTCGAAGCCACCCGACTGAAGCTGAAGCAAGATTTTGAAGTCTCAATGAAAAATATGTATCTTTTATGGCTTTTCCCAGCATGGTTACTATTGCCTGAGACATTCAGCTGTGTCTGTGACTGGCTCTCACAATTTCTTGTGCAGGATAAATGAGGCGAGCGTGGCAATAAGAGAATGCTGCGGGGAATGGCTTGTGCCTCTGGCTGGGGATGGACCTGTCTGGGGTGCGAGAGGATCACAGTGGCCGGGGAAGGGAGCCTGCCTCTGCTGCCTGCCTCCCTTCTCTCCTTCTCAAAGGAAAATCACAGCTGGGAACGGTGTAGAAGTAACCTGTAGCCCTTCGGCAAATCCAGGCAGATTTGCTCTCCTCTCTATTTCAAGCTGCTCTGATGCGCAGTGGCACAACACTCACAGTGGCTGTTCCTAAACGAGGCACCAGCACACGGAGCCCGGGAAGTGCATGTATTTAGTAATTAAAAGAAAAGGGGAAATTGAGCTTGATTTTGTATATGAGCTTCTGGGGAGGAGGGGGAGGCAGTGCCACCAGTGCGCCCGCACGTGCCTGTGCCTTTCGGTGAGGTCCTGCTTTCCCAGCTCGGCGCTCCTCGCCAGCCCTTGGCCAGAGCTGAGCGCGGTGGAGCAACGCTCCACCAGATCCTCCACTTTGCACCCAAGAACCTGCCAGTGCTTCAGGGAGCGATGCAAACATCACCCCTCTCCCCAGGGGTGAAACCCAGGCATGCAGAGATTAAGGTCCAAGCTTCGCTGTTTGGTTTCCGACGCTCGGTTTTGGCCACTCTGGGAGATGCTGAGCATCAGCAATGCCAGGCAAAGCCCCCACGGAGCTGCAGGTGCTCAGCACCTCTGGCACGGAGCCCTTGGGCTGGATGCGCCCCGTACCAGAGGCCAGGCTGGGAGGAGGCTGGTGAATTAAATACCTTGCATGAGGGCAGCACAGCGAGTCAGTGGCAGAGGACGACTACGACTCCTGGCCCCACATCTTCCTTTTCTTTCGCTCTGTTCGTAACACACAGCGACCCGAAGGAGATAGGAGCTGCAGGATGAGACCATTTGCTCAGCTCTGGTCGGCTCCTGGCCAGCACTGTATGTCTGCCTTTTCTCTGAACCAAGGGTGCTGTGGATCCCCAGCACTACAGGAATGAGGCCAAGGATGAGCTGACTCCCAGCTGGTGGCAATTTAACTCTCACCATGGCTTTCAAGGAGGAGGAGGGGAAGGAAAGCAGCAGCTTCTTAATCTGAGCAGTAACAGGTCTGCTAAAGCCAGACAGACTTGCCGTCCAATTTGAGGAGCGAGAAATGGCATGCCATTGAAATCCTCCCGTGTTGCAAAGTTAACGTCAATTCCTACCTACAGAAATAGCCTATCCCCCAGCAAACTGGAAGGAGGGACGTTACTGGAAGTACTTTCTAAAAGAAAAAAAAAAAAATATAATGCTCAGAAAAGTATCTCTATTTAAATAATCCAGTTGAGATGTTTGTAGTTAATGGAAAAAAAATACAACATATACTGTTACCTACACTGAGAAAAGAGTAAATCACTGGGGAAAAGAATGAGTGTTCATTAGTTAGAACATTGCTATACTCACATATATATATATATTTATATATATATGTACAGCACCAGAGACTGTTAGATCCGTTCCCCCTGGAGTCATTGCAGTTTGTGATAAATGAAACATTTCAGAATTGCAGTATAAAATATGGCCATAAAAAATCTTCTTTCTTCTAGTCCTTCGCTGAGCGTGCACCGCAGGGTGGGATCGTGCAGAGGAACCCTGCCAGCCCAGCCGCCTGCCCGCTCCTCGCCGCCCCGGCTCTCACTTGCTCCCTGTGTGCACTGTGGTCACTGTGGTGGGTCTGGGTCTCCGGTCCCCTCCTACCGCAGAAACGCCTGAAGAAGCAGATGAAACAAAACTACAGAGAGTGGATGGAGACATACCTAAAAGGAAAGCCAGAAACACAGTTAGAAATGTTATTTTTGGAGGCGGGAATGTGGGCAAAGCTGCGTTTCTTTTGTAGCACGCTACAGAGTGGAGGGGACTGCAGCTGGAGACAGTGCTCCTGCTTTTCCCGCAGTGGTGGGTTGGCTGGGTACCTCTACGGGGCATCTTCTGCCCTCCTGGCCCACGGCCATTTGCCTACTGCCACCACCGGCAGTTGCATATGCATGTCGCAATGAATAAATATCCAGCTTTAGTATGTGTTCAACCAGACTGATTCCACTTTTCTGGGGCTGAAGACAAAGAGTTGTGGGATTCAAAAATCCCTCCGGCATTGTACTTGCTTAGAATAATTTTCCTCGTGGGTGTGTTAAAGATGATTAAACTTCTCATCATGGCCATCTAGCTAAATGAACAGACTGTGCACCTGGACTAAAAAAATGTCCCCAGGCATTCTGCAAAGCTGCTGATAAAAAAGTATAGTGGGTCAAATTCGTTGCTGAGTTCCAGTAAACCTAGAGGGAATGTAAATTTGTGTGACTTGGACATCATTCTAACGACAGCTTATGTCGCTCCAGGTTTTGCTGGTATGTCTCCAGGACTTCCAGCTAAGAGACGCAGGTTGACGTAGGTTGAGTATCTGGACTCAGAATTTAGCCAGGCAGTTCCTTTTGGACTAATCAAAGACTTCTGATGGATATTTTTTATGAAAAAAAGGCATTTTAGCTAAAGTAAAATGTTCATAGAAAGTGTTCGCTTCCACTGAACCCTCCACCACAGTTTAAAAAACAAAACCCTCCAAAGCATAACCCCTGAAAACCCAAAGTAGGCTGGGTTTTGAATGACAGAGTCAAGATTTTGCTATTCCAGCACGTCAGCAGTTTCTATGGAAAGCATTAATGACAAGAAAGAAAATATACCCTTGCCAGAGCTTTCCGCAGATGAACTACCCTTCTCCCAGTGGCTGTTGAGACCCCACAGGGGACATCCTTAGACTTTGCTGGCACGTGCAGCTCTCCATGCAGTTTGGCAGCCTTGTAGGCACTGATGTGTGAGCATGGGAAAGGCTGCCGAACGCAGACCTGGAATGGTCACCTTGCTCTGACAAGATGCAGGCTCAGAGTGATTAGAAATACAGTTCATTCTTCCAGCGTGATGAATAACGGATGGATGAAGCCGATATTAATAATATTCTCGGACTGGAGTTTGATATGGCTCCTTGACTACTCAGGATCTTTTTGATGCTTGTTACAACTTTTACCTACTTTTCCGTGCTTCAAGATGACATTTCAACCTCAGGGATGACTGTGCAGTACCTACACTGGGCCACATCCCTTTTCCCAGCAGTACTGACATTTGACATCTCGGCTTCACGCTGCAATTAATCTATTACCTTAATAATACAGAGATCTAGGTGCTGTAATTAATCTAGGCAGTCTAATCATGTCTAAACAGAATAAACCAGGCGTGGACTGAGAATCAGGCCAATACACCTGAGAAATCCCAGATGATTCACTTAGACTTTCCTGACAGTAGCATAATCCAGCCTAATGCATCATCTCTGCTCTGCCCTAATAGAGGGAACAGAATTAGGATGCAGCCTGACATAACCTACTCTCAGGCGAAGGCTGTATTTAATTGTCTTCAATGATGTGAAATTGCTGCATTTGAAACTATTTGGAGAGCTCATTAAGTGTCTATTAATAGCATTAGGCGGTATTATATTTTGTAATGGTGGCACAGCTGTTTCATGTAACTTGATGCATGGGATCTTTCTTGCACAAGAAATCTGTCCCCAGAGAAAACCACTGAGAAAGAAAGAGGCAGGAGAGACACCTCGGAGGTTTCCCTTTTCCCAACAGGAGGTATTTGGTAAACTTAATTTGATATGTCAGCTCCCTCTTAATATCACTCCTTGTATTTGCTTCTGGCTCTCCTCACTGTTTCTCTGAGGCTCCAGCATCTCCTAACTAATTGATTCCTTTCAGGAAGGGAAGCTCTTCTGTATTGTCTGGTAAGCTGGACTTAACCTGGGATGCTTGGAAATCTTTCGATGCTTTTCTGCCTCGTATTTCTGACATGAAAAGAACTTCACCTATCTTAACACATCTGGTTCTGTTCTTCATCTCCTGGCTGACTTCTCCACACTGCAAAATACGGTCAGATTCTGTACAGGGACCTGCTGGATTCTGCAGTGGTTCAACAGACTTTGTTCTCTTCCCACCCTTCTTGTTCACAGATGTTTTTCCATTACTATTCAGACTACTCAATGCTATTAATTAACACCACTTGAGATGAATCAAATGGATGGATGGAGATTAACCACCCACCAGTTTAACAGCAAAGCATGCCATCAGATGCTCTAGACCTAACTGGGGTCCAGCTTAGCCACACTGCAGTGGGAGCCAAAATACAGGCACGTCTTTCCCCTGTAAGAAGTTTCCTACATCGCTGCATTGCCAGTGCATGGTTGGAAGCGCTTTGCTGCCAGTCAGTGCTGCATCACTCCTTTGCAGGTGCGAGATGCATGCCAGGGGCACAGTGATGCTTTTTCAGCAGCAGCTGTAGGATTTGGCACCGGGCGTTGCAAACTGGGCACTGGGCATGAATCCCCACCCGGCTCAGGATGCAGAGGGAAGGGGCTCTGCTCTGGCTCAGCCACGGCACAGGTTGGGAAAAGCATCTCACGCAGCACCCAGAGGACAGATCCCACCCCAGCTTGGGGGAAACCGTGCCCATGACAGCAAGAGAAACCACAGCTTCCATCCAGAGCTGTGGGGACTGCGGCTGGTAGCACGTCCTCGTCAAGGAACAGAGGTTGGCAGGCAGGGCTGGAAGAGGCAGATAGCAGTGCCATCCAAAATCCATCCTGAATAGTAGGTGCTTTCCGTTCCAGAATAGTGCAGGGTATAGTCTAGAAATGACCACTTCAGTCCCCAGTGAAGGAAGCACTTGCAATACCATAAACTATTAGCATTCCTTTTCGGTGCCGCACTTTAAACAATCTCCTCTAATTGCAAAGTCCACATCCCTCCATTTCGTGATATAAAGATATCTACCGATGGACGGAAGGGAATAAAAGAAATGCTCAGAAGCCAGAGACTAAATAAGCTTCATTGCAAAGGAAGCATTTCTGTCTTCCAAATGATCCCTTCGCTGCCATGTCTCCTTCCTTGGCATTTGGAAAAAACATATATTCCAAGCATCTGACTCCATTGGGCAGCTTGCAAATCTCAATTATAGCATATAACAAACAAGGCAGCGGGCCAAGTCCTGCTGCGGTGTACAGAGCCCGAGTCCTGCTCAGACAAATGAGCCTCTTCGTATAGGAACTTAATTTGGCCCAGGGAGAGGGAAGCTGGGTCAGACTGGCAGGATCAGTCTCCCCCATAGAAAATGGAAATGGAAAGTAAGCCAATTTTTTACAGAAAAAATGTCTTATCATAATACTGGAAACTCAAACATAAACAGTTTGAATAAACTTTTTTGGCTTTCAACCAAATACAAAACTTTTTTGCTGTGGGGGTCTGGGTCTTTTTCCCAAGTGAAAGCCCTTTTTCTCCACAAGAAAGAGTGTTTTTTCTCTCAAAACTGCACCGAGCTGAAAACTTGTATTTTTTTTGTGCATAAACTTTTCCCATTGAATCATTATTTTTTGGCCAGCTAAAAATGAAGGCCTCGTTCCCTTTTTAGTCCTTATTTTCAACACCTGCTTGCACTGGCAGCGAGGACTGCAGCCTGGGGTGTCAAGGAGAAAATGGAGATCTCACAAATTTGGTCGGCTGGGAATATGTCCGGTGGGAGCTTTGCCAGACATGTCGGTTACTCACAATCTTTCCGTGTGGCTGTGTCGGGAAGCGGCGCGGCGAGGCTGAGGGTGCTCGACACGCTGGCGCTCGCGCTGTCCAGGCTGCTGCCAAGGTGTAACCGTCTCATGTGCCGCACGACCGCTGTGGCGTTGAACGCTTGCTGGAGGAAAAAAAGAAAAAAAAAAACAAACAAAAAAGAAAAAAAGAATTAAAAAATTGGAGGTGGAAGGGTTACTTCTGCTCCTCTCCTGGTTGTTCNCCACGCTGGCGCTCGCGCGTTCCAGGCTGCTGCCAAGGTGTAACCGTCTCATGTGCCGCACGACCGCTGTGGCGTTGAACGCTTGCTGGAGGAAAAAAAGAAAAAAAAAAACAAACAAGAAAGAAAGAAAGAATTAAAAAATTGGAGGTGGAAGGGTTACTTCTGCTCCTCTCCTGGTTGTTCAGAGTTGTCAGAAGTGAATGAGTCCATAATTTTTCAAACTTTTCCCAATTTCTAGTTTCTAAGCTAGAAACAACAACATCAAACCATATGCGCTTCTGCCCTGGTCCTGCTCCCCATCGCTCCTTCTAGCACTCAGTTGGGATGCGGCAGCCTACAAGGAAAGTCGTATTTGACACATCTTTCCCTGCACCAACACACAAGGTGTCCACATTGCTTCATGTCCCCCTGCAACGCTGACCCCAACTCCACATATAAGCGTGGGTGCTTTAGCTATGAGCAGCCCCAGCCCCATCTCTCATACTCGTTACGTTTATATACTTGGTTAGTAACATCCTCCTTAAAAGGCCCTGTAGGGCCTGAATAGTCTGGACCAACTATTTTGACCCAAATTTTGATCCACAAAAGCACTAATACACTGAAAGGGTGGCCAAATGGCCACCGCGTTAACAAAGTTATGTGTCTAAGCGTCATTCCAGTGAATGGGTCACTTACTCTCCATTTGCTTTTTGCAAAGTTCTTCCGGATCTGAGCGCTGACTGACTCGTGGATGTTTTTGTTGAGCGCTGTATCACCAGCGATCCTGAAAGGGACAGACAAGACAAGTTTTAAGAGATCTTTTGCTCTCCTTGAATACTCTTCTCCTGGCTGGTCCAAGGTGTGGTTGCTCCTGCAGTGATGATGATTTCATTCACACGAGGGCTCAAACTTCCCACTGCTGTCTCTGCTGGCAGCAGTGGTGGAAAATCTGGGGCAATAAAAGCAAGTGTAGATAAGGCTTGTAGGTCTGGCAGCTACAAAGAGGTACAACCTTATTTTGTTGGTGCACGGCTGCTTTCTATCACCATTACAGCCCTAGATGAAAACATTCTACCTTTTTTTTTTTTCTTTACATCTAAAGATTTAACATCAACAGGCTGAGACTACTTTTAGCCTCAACCATGCAGCAGCTTCCAGAGCCACTCCAACCTGTCTGATTTCTGTTTGCACTGGAGATTTTCCTGCCACCCTAAAACATACATAGCCATTCATCATGATTAATGTAGATTTACAGTAAAGTAGATACACGGACGCTCACTAAAGCAGCACAGGCTGCACAAATAGCTTAAGCTGAACAACACTCAACCTAAAAACTTAACTGATCTTGCGCAGTTTCTTGCACAGATAAAGACATATTCAAAACTCTGGTAAACACAATCGTTTCAAGGGAATTTTATTGATGCTTTTAACTCCTCAAGGCATGTGATCTGTTGGAAGAGTAGGCACCATAGTGAACTGATGTTGGGCCATGTGCTGGGCTAATTAGTGCTATCTATCATAGGTGAAGCCAGGAAGCAAAAATTGCCTCCTATGTTGTATGTGATGTTTACAGAAATCACATTTTTAGCCACAGTGTAGAAACCCAATGTCCATTAGCAATAAAAAATTATAAGAAATTGAAGACTCCATCAGGCCCAGAGCCTCCCAGTCTGGGGACCTCCAATAAAATAATCAGACGGTCTGGGGGACTCAGTGGTCATCTAGTCCTTTCCTCCACCCCAGCTCTGTCAAAATAATCTTGACATATTTGGCTAACCAGTTCTTAAAGATGTCCAAAAGATGGAGACTCCTCAGGCAACCTATTCCAGTGCCCCACTATCTCCCAGAAGACATGGAAAATAGTTTATTCCCTTTGTCTTTGAAGCATCCTTTCACATATTTGAAGGCTGTTATCATGGCTTCTCTCCATCTTCTCTTCTCTAGACTAAACAAACTGATTCTTTCACTGTTTCTTCATAACTCATATTTTCTAATCCTCTGATCTAGTGAGTATCTCTGGACTTTCTCCAATGAGTCCCCATCTTCCTTAGAGGGCGGTACCCAAAGTGTTCACTGTTTTCCAACTAAGGCAGCAGAATGGCAGCATTGCTTTGTGTTTCTTAAAAGATGAAACTGCTTACATACTCCAGCCTGCTGTTTCCATTTATGTGTCCCAAGAATAGGAGACATTCCTTTCATTTTGCCCAGCTTCTTCCAAACTGTAATCCTGTTCTTCAAAGTACATGCAGCTCTTCCTACCTTTGTGTCAATGGCACATCTAAGAAGTGCTCTCTGGGTCCAGTCTCCTGCAAATCGCTCCCCTCCTTCATCTTGCCAACACTTACCCAGGATGTGAGAGAAATGAGACAAACTACTTGCTCTTGGGAGTAAGGTGAGACACTAAACCCCCATCTCCCAAGAGTGGAGAGCCACCAGTCCCATTCTGTTGCAACTGAGCTAATCTATATTGAGTTATTCAAGAGTACTGGAGCCAGCAGGATTGTGGGCAGGAAGGAGCAGGGTTCCCACTCAGGATAATCCACCTCCAATGGAAGACACTTGGCTGACTGCCACTGCCACATAACCTCTAACTCAAGTAGACAGAAGAATCAGTACCATGAGCAAAGCATGTCTCCCAAATGGCACCTGACATCCTCTCTTGGGTCCCTGTGCCATTGCTGGAGTAGGGGAGGTGTTTGACTGAGAACTGGAAGATCTTCAGATCTTCCTCTGAAGAGGATTCCTTCTGATCACCTCTCCCATTGACAGGGAGGCAAGTTGGTCTGGATTTCCTGCTGGGGCCAGGCAGCTAAAAGTTTGGTGAGGCAGCATCTAGGTTAAGCATCGTGTTCACTGTTCCATCCTCTTTCCCTCACAGGGAATACCGCCAGGCCCAGCACAGACCTTGATGAATCCCGTGCAGTGTCTACTCCCAGATGGACACAGAGCCCACCTGGCCTTGCACCCACCATATAGTGCATTTTCTGCATTTCTCTGGCATGAAATCATCATGTGAAGTAGCTCCTACAGCTTTACCACAGCCACACCTACATGACCTAAATGGCATCACCCAGAGTGTCCCTGACTGCCTCCAGGGCACTTCTATGAAGAGATGATGCGGCAGCCTGAGAAGACTCCCGTTGTATTGCCTGCCCTGCACAGCTCGTTAGTTTAGGCGCACAGGTGTGTGCAGATTTTGCACACACTCTTCTTGCACCCACTCAGCTTTTTGGTGCCGACAGGCCCTACAGTCACTCCAAAATGTCATGAACACTCTGCTCTGCCCAAGGATGCCTCCTTGGTGAAGGCAGGTGTCCTCAACATGAGCCAGCTGAGAGCACTGACCATCATACCACAAATCTGCAGCAGAAAACTAAGCTGAACACTTAATACGTGGACAGTTACAAGTCAAAGTATCTGTTCAGTAACTGATCAAAAATACCAAGCTGCAAAGAGAAAATTTACTTATATTTGCAAAGAACATTTTTCCTCCAAAGCTGATGAAGCATTTTGCTTTATGAACAAGTTTGTTAACAAGCTGTATAAGCACAGATCATGTTTCCTTCTTGTCAAATTTTATTTTGGAAACATGGGCAAACCAAGTTCTCGGGGTATGGTACCCTTGCCAGCTCTTCCAGAAGGTCTTTCCTGCCAGCCTCCACAAGGACTTGCAAATGCATTTTTGCAATATGAAACTTCTAATTGGCCATGTAGCTCAAATACAGTTTATATATATTTTTTTTTTTACTTTAGGGATCATTTTCTGAAATGCTGGTGGTTTCAATAAGAAACTGCTGGTTCCAATAGTACACAAACTGTCTTCTACCACTGCTAACTCTATCTTCATTATGCAATTCTGGTAATTCCAGAAAAATAGTCTCGCTATTTGGGTGTTTTCCAAATAGAGAGAATAGTAGTTGTCTACTTTACAAGGGGATGGACCCTGTGAAGCCCTCAAACACTACAGTTTTGGGGACCATCCTTACATCTAAGGTCTCTTCGGGAGCATTAGCACCTTGCAGATGCTAGTTTTTAATCAGAGCAAAACAACAGCAGTGCCAGGGCTAATTTAGCGCAGCAGGATCCGTTCAAACACGTGCTGGTATGTTGAACGGTGTGGCCCAAAAACCAGCCCTGGCTGCCAAAGCCGCGTGTGGGATCGTTCTCCAAGATGCCTCTGAAGAGCCATCCTGTTAACAGTGCAATGCTGTAACATGAGGACTCTGCTTTTATACTGCATTTTGCCTTGGAGGATCTTCAAACTTTTATATAATACTCATGGCATTATAGTGTTTATAGTATAGTTTTACTTCTAGGAAAACAAAAGAAATGTTAACATCCATTTGCTGTTGGTGTTTTGCTGGAGATGTCACGGTTTAAGGACACAGGCAAGAGAGGCAGAGGTGAGCAGGCAGAAGTCGTATCTTTTATATGATCAACTGTTAGAGTTTGAAAAATGAGATAAGCTTTTGGGCACACAAACCCACCCTGAGATGGGTATCACCTCTATACTGAATGTATTTAATCACAAACTTTAGTTCCCATGCTAAGAAGACAAAGCATGAAATTTAATAGAGGTACTGGTTTTAGAGCATGTTATAATCACCCTTCCACCTTTCTGTGACTCTCTAAGTCCACAGGCTATAAACCATCTTGCTTTTCCTTTTAGGACAAAAAATACCTTAACATCTTTCTTTCTTTTTTCCTCCCCTGCACAACACACCCTTTTCCTACAGGAATCAGCTCCATTTTCCCTGAGAAACAGCCATTGTTTCTTTCAGAGATGATCCAACGGATGCAAATCTAGTGAAACCCTGAGCAATAGTTCTTGGCTTTGCAGTTAACTTCGAAGTTAACTGTGTCAGCACTGAAGCTTGCTTTTACCAGCTGTACCAGTTGGCCCACCTACTACACACATATACAAAAAGAAAATTAAATCAGAATAATGCATGATCCGTTATCATGCTAAGCATCACCCAGAACTGAGCAAGGACTGATTAGTCTAACTGGAACCTGGTTTTTCTTTCGGGGTCCCTGTTTTGCAGCACCTCAAAGCAGCTACATACTGACAACGGTTTGGGGAACTTCATGTTGAAGATGGTCTTACATCCAATTGTAAATATGTAAGTGTCTCAACACACAGAATTGGATACCAAGGGCCACAATCTGACGATTCTCCATCCAAATACTTCCACTGAAGCTAAGAAGGATATTTCTCATGAATAACCATGATAAATCTGGCCCTGCACATGAGAGGAATCTAATCTAATAATCAAATATTATTTCATAGTATCTAATCTATTTTAGCTTGATCAAAGCTATCACAGCAATTTATCTGGCCATACCACTTCTAAGCTTTGAGAGAAACCTCCAACAAAGACAAAACCAGTAAATTTCCTTTTGGACGCTTCTTTGTTAGCATGCTGCAAACATATGTCTCTTGCATCCTCCCTGCCCACAATGGCAGGCAGAGTCTTTAATCTACCATTATTTTCTGAACCTTCATACTGAAGGCAGCCAACCCAAACGCTGTGCTGGCCAAAGACTGCTTGGAAATACTCTTGACTATGATGACAGGAAACATGGAGTTAGCTGTAATGGATAATGTTGAAGGATCGTAACTCTTCTATACATACACACACACACATATACACGCATGCACGCGGATAAATATACACACACGCATACTGTATCAGTGATGCTCCAGAATAAATAGAGTGAAAGGACAAACTCGATAAGAGTTTGATTTAATGTTGTAAACATCAGCAGTTCCCTTCAGCGAGCCCTTTTCACACTTCAAACAACATTATCTGAGAACTGAGCTCTTTGTAAACCACGTCCTTTCCCTGGGTGGAAATTATCATCTGGCTCGTGCTCTCTGGCACATAATAAACACTCAGGGTCATGGTCACAATTTGCAGAGGCTCAATCCCTGCCAAAGCTTTGCGATTCTTTGGCGTAGGCGGGGATGGACGTCGGCACGTCCCAAGTATCCACTCTCCCTCTGCACAAGCAGTGGGGAAAGGCGAGGGCCACACTTGTACCTGCTGACACAGGTGTCTAATTTAGGTGCCACAACCTCCTTCTCCCCTATACAGTCTATACAGGGAGGCAATACATATGTTTAATTTAGACATCCCGAGTTGCCTTCGATGCCATAACTGGCTTCAGCACACGTCTCTAAATCCCATTTAAGGTCACTTGGGAAATGCGTGACGGAGCAAATAAATTCACGGCATGCCTTCCAATTCCTGTACTAGTTTCCTAACCATTAGCCCTTCTCTTTGCCCTCTGAGGACTGTTTTCCTTCCCTCCGACCCAAGCCTGGAGGCTGAATTTGGGGCTGCAGGACCCAGACTGACCTGACGGGGAGTGCAGTGTGATGCTGTAGCAGGAAAAAACAGGTCCTCGGGCTTCTGCTGCTCGCCCTCAATCACTGCAGCCTGAGTGACTGCCCTAAACAGGATGTGGGTTCTGACATGGCACTATATTTAATAAACTTAATTGCTGTCATTAATATGAGCTAGGGAAACATTAAAATGTATGAAGCTGCAGCAAAATTACCCCACTCTTTTGTTACCTTCATTTTCCACGTCCTTTTTGAAAAGTCACAGCGGAACAACTAAGCAGAACATTGCACCTTTGCAACACACCATAAACAGTGCAAACCTCAGTGAAAGATACGCTATAAAATAAATAACTTTTCCAATGGAAAGCATAAGTCACCTGTATATTAAGCTGGAGAAATCTGTATAAATGGGCAGATTGTACAGGCTGGGGTGTAATCATTATACCAACAAGTCTTACATATTGTACTGTTTCAGCTACCATACTTCACCGCAATTATTAGCCTCCTTTTCTGCCAGCTTCGAGTTTAACATACCGTCCCCCTGCCAAGGCCATTTGATTATAAATAGCAAAACATCACGTAAACGCAGGCATGTGGGGAACAGATACAGCACAG
Source organism: Burhinus bistriatus (assembly GCA_013397275.1). Classification (NCBI taxonomy): domain Eukaryota; kingdom Metazoa; phylum Chordata; class Aves; order Charadriiformes; family Burhinidae; genus Burhinus; species Burhinus bistriatus. The sequence goes on along the minus strand of VYXH01012426.1, from coordinate 253,479 downwards.
AAAAGTGGGCCATTGGGAAGAAGTATTTACTTTTTTTAGGGTCTGATCCTGTACAAACATTTAGTCATGTGAATAGCTGGCTATTCTTGAGCAATTTCCCGAAATTCAAAGAGATTATTAACCTTAAAGGCACAAATGTAATATCTTGCAAAATCCGGTTCTTACAAGCCTTGTTTGGAAGATTTTAATAAAATCATGGTAATTAAAATAAGATGTATATTTTGGAATCAGTTTGTTCTTCACAAATGTTATATATTGAACCCACAAAATCTCATGGCCAGGTAGCCATTTCAGGCACAGTTAACTATTTTTATCAGAATCAGATTATAGTGTATGTGTTAAGTATTCATGATTTGATAGATTTCTTCCTAATTTGTGGCTGATCCCAATGATCTGATACTGCAGGAAAAGATTTCACAGGAGGAAGAAAAAGGGAAAGCCAGAAAATGTCCCTACATGGGAGCCACCTCATTGTATATACTAATTCTCTACCATTTGCACAGCACTAGTGACTTGGGTGGATGTTCTGTGTTCACCTGTGGAGACAAGGAGCTAAGCCCTGACTCTCACCGAAGTCAGTGGCAAAACTTCCATTAACCTCAGTGGGCTCAGGATTTCACTCCATGTGAACTACAGGGTTCAAAGATGCTTCTCCAGTTACGTTGCTCTACAGAACTAATCCTGCAGACCAAAAAGTACCTTTTTATGGGATATCATTAAGGTCTACTTGAAGTGTACGCGCTCTGCAAGAGCATATCATTTATGTGACCCCTTGAAGTCTGCTCTGACCATCTCTTCCCACTAAGCCAGTAGTCTTACGTACCTCATTACTTTTGATCACACACAGGGAAGACAACGCTATGTAGACACTATGGAAGGTGAGGCTGCTAAAGGATATATGTTGAAAAATACATGCTCATATGAAAAGATGGTACAGCATGCCCCCATTATAAAAGTCACGATAGCTAAACACTTGCACACTTACCTCTGACTGTTGCAACACTGAATGTAACCATAGAACCATAACATCATAGCACAGTTTAGGTTGGAAGGGACTGCAAAGATCATCGAGTTTCAACCCCCCTGCCATGGGCAGGGACACCTCCCACTAGACCAGGTTGCTCAAAGCCCCATCCAACCTGGCCTTGAACACCTCCAGGGATGGGGCAGCCACAGCTTCTCTGGGCAACTTGTGCCAGTGTCTCACCACCCTCACAGTAAAGAATTTCTTCCTGAGATCTAATCTAAATCTACCCCCGTTCATGAGAGAGAATAACTCAAGCCTGGACTTGTTGGAAACTTAAATATGCCCAGGCTGAGCGAAAGACGCAGCTGACCATTGAGAGGAAGCACAGAGTTCTCCTCCTTCTCCACTGAGAAGGTCTTCCCCTCCTTCAAAGAGGAGGGGAGGATGCCATTGCAACAGATATAGTGGCTAGAATGAGAAAAGAAGCAGTAAAAACCTCATTATTTCCTGGCATAAGCAATCTGGGTGGAAAATGCTTCTTGAGCAATGCCTTGGCAACAGGACATCCTAGCACTAACTCTGAAATAACAGATAATATCCGGGTGAGTAGCCTTGATTATCCAAAAAGGCATTTTAGTAGCATTTATCACTACAGGACCCAAACCCTCCAAAAAATCACTGCACCAATCTCCAGAGAGGTCCATAACTGCAACATTTATGTTACAGGAAGCTTTTCAGAGCAAGGAGGAATAAGATATCAAGTTTTGCTCAAGGGCTCCCTGGGAAGGATAGAGGCAGATCTGAAGCTGTATCTTTGGAAACCTCCATGCTTCGCTTTCACTGTGCAATTGTCCTGGTCTTTAATCCACTGGCACATATTGTCTCTACGTCAAGGGGAGGAGGATTTGGGATGGGGTATGGAAACATGGTGAATATTTTAACCCTTCCTGCTGCGGTGCCATTTGCATGTCTGACATCTTGAAGGCTGACCCCGAGCCATGCTTGGGAGCCATGGGTGGGAGGTAGCCCTGCAAATGAACCACTGCCTTGCAAAGTCAGCCTGGCAGAAGATGAGCCCCTGTCACAGAAATGGGGGAAAAGCCTTTTTGGGGGGTTGTTTTTAAATGGAAGATTGGATTCTGTAAAAAATATAAAAAATTATGGAGCAGTCTGTGAGTTTCCATTGGCCCGTGGCCATGACATGCAAAAGAAAAAAAGAAAAATAAAAGGAATGAAAACCCTTTTTATCATTTTGTTCCTTTAGGAGGGCCCAGAAGCTGTGTGTCTTACAAGTGCCACGTTTCTTTGTTGCACTCCAGCAACCAACACAGATGTAGCGGGGCCAAGAGCTGGATGCTTACGTTTTGTGTATCTTGGATGTAAGGCTTTGGAAAATCTGTCTCTGAGTTATACAAATGATCACCTCATTCTCTGCTGAGAGTTGCATTCCCATTGTTTATTCCATATTTCTAATATTGACTTTTGTAAATTGTTTAATTTCCTGAGGCTCAGGTCAGTATCATTTAGAAATGTTTCTGGTTTTTTTTTTTTCATCTCACAAAAGCTGGATTTCATTTCCCAAATTTCCTTTTTGTCACACAGACAATGCAGTTATTGATGGGACACTGGAAAAAGAGCAGGCCCAGGTCTTGCCTTCTCCTCACCTCTGTGTTGATGCCAGCCACTGATGCAGCAAAAAACCATCTGTAAAATGTGTCTTGTTGACATTGGCACGGAGGATGAAAAGCAAGAACCTTGCTTTTCTCAATGATTTACATTGCCTTCTGCATCCCAAACCTTTCCTAGAACTTTTTAATTGTAAAGGTTGATCCTCAATCTTATCTTCAGCCGGATTTGTAATCACAGCGACCAACAATCTGCAGTCATCGGTACACCATTCCCACTACGAAGAATTCAGTGCCGTTTCACTGTAGTTCTACCACTTTTGTAGCCATAACTCACTGAACAACTTCATGAGTGCCAAATCATTAATTCATCAGCCTGTGTATTGGTAAAACTTTATCAGCATGTAAGGCAGAATGGTAAAAGCCTTTGAAAGGATTTGCTTTCCATCTAGTCCCAGGACTGAGAGCAGCAGTAAGATAAGACAAACCAGTGAGAGCTGGAGAAAGGCGCATAAACCCCTTGAAGCCAAACTGAAGTATTTGTTCTAGTGCTACAGCTGTAAGTTTTACTCTGCTTTGAAATTTAACAGGATTTTAAGCTGGGTACCAAACCCTGTCCCTTCACAGCTAGAAAGGTCAAGGAGTGTGTCCAAAACCCATGTCTGCTGAGGAAGCAGAGGTGATGAGAGCCCTGCTGATAAAGCTCCCCAGCCTCAGAGGGATGCAGACTCCATCCTCTGAACGAATGTCTCCAACTCCCAGCAGAAAGCAGTGCTACCTTAAAACTCACTGACAACTTCTATGCCTGTGCTTTTCTTACCGTACGTTTTATGCTTAACTATGCTACTTGAAGCTGATTCCTCAGCTCAAATTGCATCACCAGGACGGTTTTGCAGTCCATCAAGCTGTTGAGCTAGTGATGACACTGGCTCAGTGGCTTTTCTGAGGGGCTGCGGATGCTAAGGAAAACCTTCTGTTTCCCTGCAAATGCACAGCCTAATGCTCTTATCCAGCCAGGGCTCCAGAAACTGCAAAAGGAAATGACATCTGTGGTAACTGTGATAGCATAGAAACACAGGCTAATGCACACCTGGGGTGAAAATGTCATGCCATTGACTCCTTTCTGTTGCAGCTATTATAACCACCAAAATAATATCTCGCTTCATATATAATGATCCTTGCCCTAAAAGACTTACATCCAAAGCCCATTTTTGGCTGCAGCTGGTAGTGTGGGGTCAGTCACTGTGGTCACACTGTGGTAGTGCGGTCACACAGTCACTCAGGGCTGGCCAAAAGTCCACGAGCCACTCTTGTGTCAGCGACATAATCCTTGGGTAACGTTAGTGAAGTCATCCATGTGCCAAGGCATTATCTAATTTAAACCACTTAACAGAGGTCTAAATTACAAAAACAGTCAGACCAGGTACTTTTCTGTAGTCGCTGCAGAGAGATAGCATTGCTGTAACCAATTCAGACTCTGCTTATCCCTCTCCAGGGTTTCCTGTCTCTTCCATATAACAAGAGAGGGTAATCAGCATGTGAAACCAGCTCTTTACTGCAAGCAGGAGGTGGACTATCCTCTGTGAAGCACAGGTGAGGACCTCCTACTTCATGGGATGCTCTTAAGTGCTCTGACATTTCTTTGGCAAGGACCTCATAAGCAGGTTGATATCCAGCTTTCTGCACACCTGCAGAATTCGACCTTTTGCCCCAAAATATGATTCCCAGGTTCAACCATCTTGACATATCCTACTGCTGCACTACAGTCAACATACATAATTCAGCATTTCACTGAATCCTTACACAGATCCTCAACGTGGGATTAAAGTCCATCACGATTTTCCAGGAAAACCTGGAGGACAAAGGCGGGGGTTGTAAGAATAAGAGCACAGAGTTATTTGGTAGAGGCTGGTATACAACATGACAGAAAAACCACTTCCACCCAGGAATGTAAAAGGATGCTCTCTGTCCTGAGGGTTTCACACAGCAATGACCGTCGCTTACCAAGGGTGCCGTGCTGCTTGCTCACAGGTGTATCTTTTGTTAGGATCCTTCTCCATCAAATTCCGAATGAAGTCTTTAGCTGTAAAAAAAAAAAGAGAGAATAATTTAAAGCAATAGGGTTGATGCCCAGTTCTGCTGCAGGATGATCAGCCAACAGCACTGACCAGGCTACCAAGTGCCATCTGGCCACAGCACCAGAAAACAGCCCTGGGTCATTTGTCATTTATTAGAATGGATATCACCAAAGAGACTTGGGACTAAAACCAAGCTATTTAGTATGGCAGATAAAAGCTGAATGTGTCTACTCCTGCAGGTATATTTAGGAGTGGGATGGGTAATTCAGAGTCAGCAGAGTTCAAGCTCGCCAGCTCTCAGCTCCCTGGTCAGCCTCTGATCATCACAGTGGTCTGAATATGGCCACATGTGTTGGAGATGCTGGTAAACTGGGTGGAAAGGGAAGGAGGAGGTCAGATGCCACAATAAGAGGAGCTTTCCATTGCTTCTCACTCCAAGCAATCACACACATGGGCAGCTGTGAGGACGTGTGTATTTAAAAACAAGTTACCAAGGAAAATGGACTCCCTTGGGCATGAAGTAGTGTGTTTTTAATTGACACTATAATGGAGCGAAGGGAGATCACAGCATGACATGCATCCAGTAGTTTCAGGGGAAAGTAGCTGAAGGAGCTACAGCAAAACCAAATATGGCAGGAAAAATCTTTGTTCTGATTTAGGTGATGTACTTTCCCCTCAAAATGCAAAGGGGTCTGCCAGCAGACCTTCCTATTTTCTCAGAAAACCCTTATGGGCTTAAAAAAACTTCTCATCACATATATTTTTCAGCAATCCATCACAATGATAACTGGACTGCAGATGTAGGCAGCATGAAATGTTGTTCTATGCGGAGACAGCAGGATATATAATCATCTTTAAAATAAAACACTTCTTTTTATATCTCCCCTGCCTTAATCACTAGTACTAATGAATCAGAAAACTGCATTTCTGTCTAATACAATGTTCCTAGAATTCATTTCTTCTGCTGCCTGAAAGAGCAGATATTCCCCCAGGTTGGACAGAGCAGGGACACTGAGCTTGCGGGACCTCTTGGAGACCACCCAGCACCTCAGTGGCACACGCAGAGTGCAATGCTGAGCATGCCCCTACTGTCACCTATAGACACTGATGCTGGCAGACCATAAGCCCTGCTGGAGCCACCTGCATTTACCTGGATCCAACCATCCGGACAGTACTCCCAGTTTCTGAACCTGCTTACCTGCCTCGTTTGGAAGCCATTAATTTCTTGGGTTTGTCTTTGCTGTATAGACTGCAGACTCGCTTCGCACCTGCGGTTCAGTTTTAGTAACAGAGCTGAACTAGTTTGCCTTCTTATTATTAGTGAGACATAAAACATCTGCATTTTATTTGGATATGATGAAGTTAAACTGATTTCTCTTCCTGGGACAGTCTTCTGCTATCTTCATCTTCTGTCCCAGCTATGTTTTAGCGCTTTGTGTGTGACTGGATAAATTGGTACTTAATTTGCTCTCCTGCAGAAATAACCGCCTGTAACTATTTGAGCTAAAATAAATGCACATTCCCAATGGTTTTCAGTTAAAAGGAGCTCCACACATGATGGAGGGTCCATTCCCATGCCCAGCAAAGGATATCTGCAACAGGCATGCATGCATGCATGCATGGTTGTTGCAATTAAATGAACAGTAGCTTCTTACCAGACTCGGAGATGTCATCCCAATATGGAGAGTCAAACTCATACTCCGCCTTAAGGATCTGCTCGAAGAGTTTGGAGTCGTTTTCGTCATAGAAAGGGGGATACCCACAGAGCCTAACAGAGAACAAGGAAAGAGACACGTGACCGTCAGAACCATCTCAGCCAAGAAAGTGAGAAAGAGGGAGGGAGAAGAAGGAGAAACTCTTGTTTAAGACTTGCCCCAATAAGTTTTCAAGCAGAAAAGCACTACTGTGACAGAAGTTTGTTCAGGGACATGTAAACCCACTTCTGGAGACTTGCACTGCCCTGGACAAAGAGGAATTCTGCATGGAAATCTGGTGCTGTTGATCCTACACTGACTCAGGCAGATATCCTGGCCTCCCTCTGCATGCTTTTGGGTGTTTAGCCAGAGAAATAGTTTTATTACACAGCCGTGAGCCCTTCCATCCTCTCCTATACATGTGGTAAGAGGAGCTTTCATGGGCTACACTCTACATCCACAGAGCAGCAGTCCCTCTCATCACTCAGCACAACCGTTCCCCATCCAAGAGTTTTCTCCATACTGGCTTCAGTGCTCTGGTTGTCCTTCTGGACCCTTCTCACCCAACACCTCACACAAGCCACTTCCACCAGCTTTACTCTCTCACACATAGCAGAGAGGCAGTGCAGTGGCTCTGCACACATGTGGGCACAGTAGAGCCCCAGGAACTAAGGACACACAAGAGGTGACAACACCTACCCAGCCACCTGCATGGCATCAGGACGGGCTTTGAACACAACTGCTGGTCTCTACATTGTGCAAAACACCATAGCTGTACAGGAAGGTTTGTTGTACATCTGGAGAGCCACTGGCCACCTGCATGGACCTCTTCTCCAGCACAATGGGGAGGAAGAGCTGGTACAAAGCAGGACAAGGAGCCCCACAGAGCTATCAGGCAGAGGGCAGGATGCATCTGCAGGTTGTGCTGGGCTCCGCATTCCCAAGCACAGCAAGGAGGACGTCTGGGAGTCACTCCACCTCTGCAGCAGCGCCTGCACGGGCTGCACATGGACCTGCTGCTGTTGCAGAGACACACAGAGAGCCTCTCCCGTTCTCAGTTCTGCAAGCAATTTTGCTGCCCGCATCAAATTGCCTACCTTGCCTAAGGCTAACAACAGTCCCGTCCTGGCTTTCAGCATTTATAACCAGACTTCTCAGAAAACCTAGCCCCAGGACAAGCAGGACATTGAACACGATTCGCCTAGTTTGAGCTGTAACACTCAGGATGCACGCTCCCCGTGCTGCAGAGAGCAGGACAGTCAACTCTGCCGAGGCAGGGCTCCTCCAGCCCTGCAGACACTGGGCATGGAAAAACCACATCTGGCACTGCGTTAAGCAAATGCAGCGGCAAAACTGGTGTGTCGGAGATGCCTCACGTGCAGCCGATGCTGCATGCGGGAGGCTGTCTCTCTCTGTGCAGACATGCCAGCAAAGATACCCCTTCTTCAAGTTTTAATACCAAGGTTGCAAAGTGTCAGATTTACCTCTGAGGCTGGTCCAAGGTTTTAGCAAACCCATCCTGACCACAGTTAAACATGTCTTTCTGCCTCTGTCGTCTCCCTATAGAGACGTCCCATTTTTTGCCTCTTCTTTCTACTCTATCGTGTAAATTATTCTTTCACTTACTTCGCTGATATTGAAATGATCTTTTTCCTACGGTTTTCTTAAACCCTGAGTCAATCAACCTCAAGAAAGCACTTAATTGGAGAGATACAGCCATTATAAGCAGGCTGAAGATCTAGCTGAAACACAACAACAGAGCAAGGGTGGGGGAAACTGTAAGAAATGAAATACTCAAGTTATTTATAACCCAGAGCCAGCCGGCTGCCCTGGAGGTTATTTGAACCAACTCAACACGTGAGGGTGAAAGGAGCAATGCTTTGTTAGCTCTGAAGAGCCAGTGTGCTTGATAAATAATTTAAATGCCGAGTGAGATGTTGATCTGCGTCAGATCCATATTGACCTGGAAGAATTCTACTGACATTTGCATCATTATAATGAAATCACTGTGGGTCAACTGAATCAGAAATCTCTCTCTTTATCTTGCAAAGCAGATGAGCCAGTCCTCATTTGTGGCCCACTGGATGACTGCCACTATCAAAAGCACATAAGATAAACTCGTGCCAGACAAGCCTTTACGTTTGGCGCAGGACTGCATACCTACTTAACGGGCACAGGCTGGTGTTCAGCAACTCCTACCTGAAACCCAGTGGTGGAAGTGGCGTATGAGAAGGGCCATTAAAAGCAATTAAAAATAATTTAAGCAAACACCAAAAAGCCACTATCCACCTGGATAATGAAGGAAAAACATCTGGTAACCTAATGCAGAAACTGGATCCACAACCAGAATGCAGTTCCACAGCTGTCTATGAAGAACATTTACATAACTTGCTTTAATGTAATAAATACCAGTGCTCAGGCCCACAGTCTTGGCGGGGAGGGGTTGCACACAAACTGATTTTCACCTTCCTCCTCTTTTATCACAACCCTCAAGATTTTGGGTGCTTGCCTGAGGGGTTTGGCAAGGCTGGAGTTGACAGCACCAGCACTGCAGCTGTTAGGATGGCCACTGGGGTAGAGATGCCCAGGCTGGAGGAAAACAGCTCCTCCAAAGGCACTCAGAGCCATCCCGCTGTCCCTCTTCCCTCGGGAACTCAGGGGGCTCCGTATAAGAAGCCTGACAGCCCTTCATTAATTTCTTGCTTTCCTCAGCACTTTCCTTAAACAAAACCAAACTGCTGCGATAAAGCATTTTAAGGCGAGCAGACAGCTCTGCGCATGCCGAGGCGCTGGCAGGCTGCTCCGGAGAGAGAAATAACTCTCTTAAAACGTGCACTGTACTAATTACCTTGGCAAAGGTACAAGAGCACAAGTTAGGGCTGATGTGATTTATACACGCTCGTGGCAGCAAAAGGTAGGAGCAAACTGCTGAGCAGCACAGAGCTGGAGGGCTATAACCCTGCGAGGGAGGGGAGCAGAGAGACATGGAGCTCAGCAAGAGCTCCAGCCTCTCCACAGCCTTTCAATCCCTTTCCTACACACATTCAGCTCTTCCCCTGCTCCTCTGCGTGGCTTGAGTATCTACACATGTCTGGGGTATCTACCTCTGTGTCTGGGAGGCCATCGCAGCCCATCACAGGGGTGGGGGCTGGGAGGGCTGATGCCCAAGGAGAGCCAGTGTCATGCAGGAGGATACCAGGACTGCTGGGAGTTGGGCACAGGGCAGAAAACAGTCTTTACTGGCACTAATTTTCCCTTGCTAATGAGAGCTTGAGAAGCGTTAGTTGCTCTTGCAGGCCGTGGGCAGGGACATCACCTTAAACCATTCCCCTGCCTGAGAGTGGGCTGAATGTAGGGCAAGGACTGGTCCTGGCTCGGCCAGCGATGGGGACGAACATCCTGCAAAGAGGGACCCAAGGATGTTCCTCCAGGAGGCAAATCATTGAGGACCTATAACAGAAAGCATGTGAGAAGGCAGCAAGCTCCTTAGGTCAGAGGAGGTGGCATGTGGGAGGGGAACACCAGGGCATCCTGGCACAGAAAGGGGGTGGGAGCCGAAATATAGGCTGTCTTGCTGTCCTTTCCCTTAACATCAGAGTTTAGGAAGACACAGAAGTTTTAATGTTACGTTAATGTTTTAGCATTACTAGCTTTGCAGTAATGGATGGGAAAGCCCCAGTAAATTAACCCAACATGCAATTTATGGCTGGAGGAAATCTTGCTGGACTTCCAGCAACTGGGCCACCATCCAAAGTCCATAATAAGTTTTTATTTAATTCTTACAGAATCAAAATCCCACTGACTTAATTTCCATCTGCTGGGACATTTCTGTGTGAAAAAAATGACCTCACTATCAGAGGTTCTGCTGCTTTTCTTTAGATATGCAGAAGTACAAAAATAACCCCTCTGTCTTCAATGTGAAAAAGTCCTGCATTGTCCTGGGGGAGCTTCAGGCAGCTATTAGTTGTCATCATTTTCTTGCAGTTTCACCAAATAAAAGCTTTGCAGAATTATTTAACAACCTTATCTCATCAGCAACAGATTTTCCTTTAACCTCCTACTCCCAGTCTTGCCTTAAAAAGAATGGGATGCAGATAAGAAAAACGCAGGTGGATGTACAAAAGAAAGATATTGCCAGAAGTCATTTCTAGAAGCCATCGGGGGAGCACAAGAGGAATACCAGGAACATCTTCTCCTCACCAGACAGAGAAAGCAAATCCATGCAAGCTCCCGTTACATATTGATGGTGATATTAAAGGCTAAATAACCCATTCGCACGGTCAGTGTACGACCTGCAACATGAGAGGCACTGGGGTTAGTTTTACAAACAATTTTATAGTCAGATTAGAGCAAAGAGTTCAGTAAGTGCTCAAAGACCTGAGATGTATGGTGTGGGAAGTACTCCAAGTGCTATTTATAGGAATAAACACATGTATTTCTTCTTATTTTGGGAACAAACCCTCATACTGGCTGACACTGGTGTCCTCCTGAAACTGTGGACAAGGACATATTAGCATGGGGAATAAAAAATAAAGTACGAAGCAAGCAATGAGAAGCAATCATTTGGGGTTGTTTTCCCAGTGTTTAACTGTGTTATTCTGAGCGATGAAACATGCCTGTGTACATTTTGCCTCCACTAATTCTCCTTCTAGTACCAAACACAAAAATTATTCCCCACTTTCAAGCTTAGGCTTGTGTGCGATGCTCAGCAGGCAAGATGCCTGACCAGTTTTTCCCAGTGTATGACTCCCGGATGATGGTGGAAACTTCTGGAATAATATACTTTGTACTGTCCCTGGTTAATCCTTCCCGACAAACATCATTGAGGATTTCATGCACATCTAATTGAAAATCAAAAGCAACTCAGCAGCAAAGACGTACAGGAAAGAGTATGATCCAAGATTTATCTCCAGATAACCTTTGTTTATAAATAATGGTAACAAAGCAGTAATTCTCTTGTCCTACCAATGAACAGAATCAGGAGAAAACTCAGGGCAAAATGTGTTCAGCCAAGCGCAGAAGAGACAGAAGGTGTTGAGTATGAACAACCAGGGGCTGAGGCAGAGCATTCTGTGGCCTCAGGTGCTTTTCCAGCTTTGGAACATGCTTTTCTATTTTTTGCATAAATTAACTTAATCTTCTCCCTATCGGGTATGCATGCAATCAGTATTTTAGCTCCCCAAGCTTTTGTAACCTCTCATGTGACCCAGACAGGTCCAAAATCCATTTGCTGGGAATTCAGTCATCTCTTGTTCTTCTTATGCTTTACGTTTTTAAGCCGAACACATATCAAAACTACCTTGTGATAAGTAGAAAGCCGAGCTCAACAGCAAGGCTGTTTCAAAATGAGAAATGTTGCAACTGGAATAACAGGAAATTTCAGGCTGCTAAAATTAGTTTGTGTGAATAATGACTTCTCATGCAAAACAGGTTTTGATAAAAACTCCGCTGGTGCAGCCTCTGCAATCTGCCTGTCATTAACAAGAAACATTAGAGACTGGCACTGAAACAAAGGTATTCTTTCCTAAGACATCCTTCACCTTGCATATCACAGAAACAAATATTAGTCTAGAGCATCGGTGCCACAGAAACAGTTTGTTCTTCCAGTCTCATAAACTGAAGGCTCTCATGTAAGGTTGAGCTTGTGTCTGGAGGCACTCAAACCACTTACAGTAATAATAGCTCAAAGCATCCTTAATTTATGCCTGGCTTTTGTGTCGGATTCCCCTGAGTTTCCATCCTCTTAAATGACAACAGCCTGTTCAGAGTGGCTGTGAGGATTCGTGGGAGAGGTGGGGAGGTGATGCAGGATGATGTGCTTGGGTTGCCCTACGTGTAAATATGCCTCCAACTGGTTTGGGTATGTGCAAGTAGCTCCAACTGTGCTGACTGCGGAGCTGGAAATGGCATATCTGGGCTGATGTGGTGATATATTGGAATTAATAACTCCTGCTCAGGGCAGGATTAACTACCAGCATTGCACCAGGGTGGCTGTGCTGCTGGTGCTTGTGGCACCTCAGTTCCATGCCGCACTGTGAACACACTGGCTCTGCCACCTCTGGTGGTGTGGCACAGCTGAGACAGCAAACCTTGATATTAAACCTGTGCCCATCACTGGTGGTATCACACACCCCAGCAGGGCTACTTCCTTCCAGCTTAGGGAAGGACTCCTCTTCCTCTCTGTCTTTACTGAACCCCTGACATCCATCGTACGAGGCCATGTCTGCAGCTTCTGGCTAATCCTGGAAGCAAGGATGAGATACAGTTCAAGATTAGGACACGTAAGATGGTGGGCTGGGTTTCTAAGTTCCCATCGCAGTCAACAGAGATGGAGTCAACAGAAACTGGAGATTGATGCAAATGTACCATAAAGCAGATCACGGAATCATGGAATTTTTAGAGTTGGAAGGGACCTCTAGAGATCATCTAGTCCAACTCCCCTGCTGACGCAGGAACGCCTAGAGCACATTACTCAGGACTGCATCCAGGTGGGTCTTGAAAATCTCCAGAGAAGGGGACTCCACAACCTCCCTGGGCAGCCTGTTCCAGTGCTCTGTCACCCTCAAGGGAAAGAAGTTTTTCCTTATGTTTGAATGGAACTTCCTGTGTTCCAACTTGTGCCTGTTGCCCCTCGTTCCTGTCCCTGGGAACCACTGAAAAGAGTCTGCCTCCATCCTCCTCCAACCCACCCTTTAGATACTTAGAAGCAAGAATAAGGTCTCCCCTCAGCCTTCTCTTCTCCAGGCTAAAGAGTCCCAGCTCTCTCAGCCTTTCCTCCTAAGGGAGGTGCTCCAATCCCCCAATCATCTTTGTTGCCCTACGCTGGACTCTTTCCAGTAGTTCCCTGTCCCGCTTGAGCTGGGGAGCCCAGAACTGGACACAGTATTCCAGTTGTGGCCTCACCAGTGTCGAGTAGAGGGGGAGAATGACCTCCCTCGACCTACTGGCCACACTCTTCCCTATGCAGCCCAGGATTCCATTGGCCTTCCTGGCAACAAGGGCACATTGCTGGCTCATGGATAATTTACTATCTACCAGGAAATGAAACCGTACTGTGAAGGCAGAGGCTGAGTACGGAGCAGGGTGTGATCCAGTAGCCTCCATGGGCATCTGGTGCTACTCGACATGGTCCATGGTCTCCCACTTGGAGACATCTGCCACTCCAGAAGGAAGGTCTCCGCAGTGTGTTAAACTTGCCAAATTCATGTGACTGTCCCAGATACCCCAGCGTGGCACTAAATGCATATATTTAGGCAACTGAACAGCACATCCTGGTGAAATGACTGCTTTCATCAACCCAGGCTGGGTTGAGGTGCCCACATGTAGAGACCAGTGCCACTGGAGAAGCTGTCAAGTGAGCAGGACCCTTGTCCTTGGCTGGTAGGTATGCTGGGGAAGGCTGGACCATCCTGCAGCCACAGCTTGAGACTAGGTTGGACACTGTATGTGACTGAAATAGCACTAAGCACCTATGTTAGGGTAACCAAAGTGAGCTCTGGACGACCTGCTGACGGTAACGGGAGCTGAAGGATGTAGCTCACATGCAAAAATACTCAAGGAGGTGGTTTGATCTCAGACTTGATTCCACCCGAGCAGTAGCAGTCTGGTAAACACATTACCACGCTCCTTTTACAGCAACGCATTATTGCCATTCATTTTGACTGCACGTAATACAAATCAGGTCCTTATGACATGAAGCACAGAAACCCTGAAAAGGTTTCCTCGTCCTACAAACATGAATTCCTAGGGACTCATTCTTACTAAACTGATTTAAGCCTTCAGGGTTGGGAATTCCCCATCCAGCAAATGGGGAATTTAGATTTGAGGAGTGCGTACGCCTTTCTTGACAAGTCCAGCACATGCTGATTTGGAAAACAGAGCAGGAAACGACTGAGCTGAACCTTGCAGAAAGAGCTGCCTTGCTTAGGAAGGCGGGGGAGGTTTATGGATGAGACTGAAACCTTCCACCTGTCGAAGATGTGTTCATTAACTGAGTGGTGGAGGACACATTGCTAAGCACGGCCTCATTGATATTCCTCAACAAGATGCCTAAAAGCAACAGTGAAATAACAAGTCTGCCAGCAAAAAAGACCTTTGGCGCATGAAACATGGTTGAATGAGACTGAAAACTTGGAGAAAAGCAGAGCCAAGTTTATCTCCAGGCAACCAGGATGCAATAGTTCACCCCTCCTGTGGGCTGCCCGATGGACACATGTTTTCGTGGTGAATATTGACAATAAACTGAACCTGGGCAGTGGTCGAGCCTGGACATGAGGCAGCGTATTGCTGTCTTGAACCTGCATCCTGCTTTTTCCCGCTCTCTGAAGATGGTGTTCAGCAAAGTACTACGAAAGCAACAGAAAAGACTCTACCTGATTGTCCTACCATGGCTGGTAAGGACTGAAAATGTCAAAAAACCCCAACCCGTAGGCCTTCCATGCTCAGGTTTGCTTGTGGCAGGTGACAAGTTTAGGTCAGCACACACCACCCTCATCTAAAAGAGCATTAGAGAATGATGTATGAAGCAGCCTCTGAAGTATTTTGGCATGTCTGCTGTCTTCCTCACTGCTGTAGCATGTCCTGCTGGGCTTTGCCACAAAGTCAGAATCAGCGCTGTTGATTTTTGCTTTGTTATGCAAAAGTTTTTTGCATCCTGCTGTTGATGGTTGCTCCAAGATAAATCCATCCCCCTGCAAAGTTTTGTACTCAACAAGTTTTCAAATACTCATGTAGATTGGAAAGCCAGTCATAAAGCTGATGTTTTTAGGCAGGACTTCGTTTTAAATAAACAAACATACATGCAAACAAATAAAGCCTTCCTATACTACCTTAATATAAAAAAAGCTATTTTGGGTAGTGTGTAACTTATGCTCAAGATTAAATGAAAATGTAAAGAATGAACATTGCACAGAGTGGATAATACAGCAATGAGGTGTGTCCTGGCAAAAATAGTTCTATTACACCATCAAAAAGTTATTCATGTTGACAAGCCATGAAATGTTTGCATAAGGAGAGAGGGAACAAAGCAGGAATGCTTTAATGCTGTGCCTCATTGGAGCTGCTTTTTCCTTCAGCCTTGTATAACTGTGACAGTTGTGTAAAGGGGAAAAACAAAAAAAAAGGGAAAGCACTGGTAACGCTGGCATGAAAAGACATTTGTTTCTGCAGCAGTCAACAGCTACACAGCAGCTCTGTGCTCTCTTGCACAAAAGGAACAGGCTTGTTGTGTTCCGCCTGCTCACCCCGAGTCAGCCCATGGTGACAACCTGACCTCCTCTCAAAGACCCGCACAAATAGCTCCTGCTTCAAAGTCTGCTATGCTGTGCAGAAGCAACCAATGCAATTGTTACCTGAATGACCTACGTGGACTCATGAACTTGAGCCCTGAGCACAGACCACCCCATCAAGACAGGTCCCTAAGCTAGAGGGAGTCTTCCTACATCTTCACAGTCAACAAGTTCTGCATTTTCTTCTTAACCCAAATATTAGCAGTGTTTTCATATGCTCATACACACAGAGCTGGATTCAGATGATGGTGCCTAGAAATGTTATGCATGCCCTTCTCTCGAATGACCCCTGGTACCAGGGGATACCTGTGACCACAGTGGTCAGGACACCTCTCCAATCCTTCCAAGCATTGTCGCTGGGACAGGAGTTGGCTTACCTACTTCTATGGCTCAAGCACTGAAGGTGCACCCACATCTAGAGTACTGGCTACCCCTTTCATGGAGACAAGCCTGGATATAAGGAAAAGTTTTTCCCCATGAGGACAGTCAAGCAGTGGAATAGGTTGCCCACAGACCTTGTGCAGTCTCCGTCTTCGGAAGATTTCAAGACCCAACTGGATAAGGCCCTAGGTAACCTTGTACGACCTAAAGGACAGGACTTCCTGAGGTCTCCTCCAATCTGAATTATTCCAGTAAGCCTTTGTGAAGAAGGGTGGCAGGTACTGAATGAGGACAGGCACTAAATCTCCATAAACATATGAGTTCTGAGAACTATCCACCACTTTGGAGAATGCACAGAAATCCTGGTCCCATAGCATTCTCAAGCAACAAATCCCCACTCATTTGAGCAGCAATTAGGCCCATTAGAGGAGCGTATCTCAGCCATGAATTCAGAGGCTTAATGGCTTGATGGAAGAGTGACAGAACTGACAGGGCAGAAACCAGCTCACCCTCTTCTATGGGATCTGATGGTTGGATATGTTAAAAAAAAAGATCCCTCATTTTCAGTAAATTCTCAATACTTTGTATTATGTTTTGATGAGAATAATTCACTGCAGTACATGAAAATCTCTTCCCCCTTTATGTCCCCCTGTGCCCTCCCCAGGGAATGAAAAGCCATTACAGTGATGCCCTGAGAGAGGTGGCACTTCAGGATATGCCTGTGGGCATGATGCTGCGCTCTGTGGACACGGCCAAATTTATTTCCTCTCAAAGCTAACCTGAGCAGAGGAGGGAATAGGTTCACCAATGTCACAACCTGGACAAGCCCATACTATTGCTTAGAGTGTAGGTCAGGCAGGAGCAAACATTTTTGCTTTTGAAGGGTCCTGGATCATTTCCTACCACTTCTGCCCAAATTTCAGCCTTTATGTAACTGGGAGGTGTCCAGGGTTCATGTTATCCTGGGTCACAAGTGTCAGAGGTGAACTTTTATGGTCCAGACTAAGTGGGTAACTATATGGTGGGAGAGCATGTTGCAGGGCCCAAAGCTGCCTGCGACTGAAAACCCAACAGATACTCACAGGATGTATGCGATGACCCCGATGGACCAGCAGTCCACAGCTTTGCTATAGGGTTTCTGGGCCAGCACTTCAGGAGCTGAAAATAAAGAGCCAAACAAGCGCATGTTACAAGACTAAACATTTAAATGTGGCCAAGGGGTAGGACCCTGAAACTTGAAGCTCCCTGAGACCGTGTGTTGCCCTCCACATACAGCCCTTGCATTTGGAAACATCCTGATGTTTTTGAAGCTCATATTCTCACAAAGAAGGTTGACTCCAAAAGCGAGGCAAATTCCTTATTTTCTCACTCCAGGGACAGAAAACAAAACCAGGGACTGAAATATGCATGAGAGGCAGAGGACCATCACCTCCCCGTCAGAGGAACTTCAGGAGACCTGGAGAAAAATGAGGATGAGCTTTGCACTGGTGCTGAGATGCACATTCACCCTGACAGTCCCACAGTTCCACTGCATCATGCTGCCAAATGGGGGATTTCAAGAGGCAATTTGGAAAGTGCAGGGTGTCAGGGAGGCGATAAGTTACGTCTGCCACCATACCTCCCAACAGCTGCCTTCTGAATCCTGCTGGATGTCAGAGTCAGAGGGAGTCATTTGTCCTTCTGCCTCTGGGAACACAGACACCTCAGAGGAAGAAACAAAACATACCAGGAATTGGACACATGCACAAAGAAACTGAGCCTTCTGCCTCTATAGCTTTCAGCCACCATAGTCTGAATTTTGCTAGAAGCAAGAGCCTGGGCATTTATTGAAACTCTTTGTGGGTCTGCTTTCCTGTCTTACACCAGTGAGAGTTAAAAAGGTGCGTTTTTTTGTTTGGGAGCCTGGAGTATTATGTTTTCCCTGTTGGGACCTTTCAGTGCAAATGCTTAAATCTAAATTTTAAAATCCTGTGACTCTAATCTTTTTCATGTAAAGAAGCTTTTGCTTTTTTTTCAAAGCAAAATGTCCGTAACAATGCAAGAAATCACTGCTTGTGGGACAGTTAAAGCAGACTTGCCACACTGGATTTTTAAAAGCACAGTATTTCCTCTGAGTACTTTGGAGTTCAAATGCTGCAAAAGAATCATGAAGGGGCAAGTTCCAGCAAAAATATTTCTTTGGGGTTACGTCTTCCTCTGCCAGGAGTCTTACCAACATCAAAGCAGTTAGTTACTCAAAGAATAGTGAAAAATTTGTGAAGCACATAAATGTATTAGAACTTGAGCCTCACATTTGTTTGCTACATATGCTTTGGTGTACTGGTAAGGACTCTTCAAAGAGCTATCTTGTTAAGCTAGACAAGTCAACAAAACTAAGGTCAAAACTGCCAGCAAGGAAGGGAAAAGGAAGCAATAATGAGAAACAGAAAAGACGTTCTGGTGCTTGGGCATGAGATTTTATAGAAGGGATTGAAGGGAAGACAAGGCTTGAGGCAGATGAGGGCACCCACGTTGCATTTCCACAAGCAGCAGAATGATGGAAAGGGTCAAGTCACACCGGGAACACATTGTAAAAAGAAAGAAAATCCAGGGGAACGTGGGTAAAAACGTAGCTGGCAGCCTGATTATGAAGACTTTTGAATATTGGGATACACCCCAATCTGCAGCACAGGGTAAATACTACCCCAGTCTTCATGTCATCCAGGAAACTGGGACCACTGCATGTATAAGAAATTAAAATGATGGTTCTGTTCATATATTGTTAATCCTAATACACTGTTGTAATGTGTGAATGCTCCAACATCTATCCACTTCATGCCAAAGGAGGTTTCCTTCCACCGCACCTAGCATGGCACTCGGTGCTTGTCAGAAACCTGCACCCCAATTCCTGAGAAGCCCCTGGTTCCTTCCAGGACATGGGCACACTGCTGTAGCCTGTCAAGATAAAGGTTAAAATGTTTTTACTACAACAGGAGGCAGACCTGTGGAAATATAAAAGGCATCTACAGTTGGCACCCAAAATGTAACTCCTTTCCCAACGGCTGGGGCAGGGTCTGTGTGTCAACTTGGTGCTAGTCAGTCTGGTGGGGGTGAATTTGAAGACAAACTTGGGATAAAAGGATGAAGCACTGGAGAGCCATCCTATTTGGCCTGCCACTGCCTCCCAGATAACCTGTCAAGCTGGGACAGTCTGGCAAATGTACATTTCTCTTGTACAAAACAGATGTTCCTCAAAGTTGCTCAAGACAACCTTCCCAGACAACTCTTATGTCCCTTAATCTGACTCTTTCCTTCCCGATTCATCAAAATTTGCCTCCACGTTTTCCTCTAAAAAGAATCTTTTTTCAAAATGTGCATCAAATAGGGTTTGTGAGACTGACTTTCCTTTTTTGCTCCATCCCTTGTGACTGAATTTTGTGACAAAATATGTTGAAGAAGGCAGTTAATTTTCCGCTGTCCTTCGGTGATTAGATGTCTTCCAACTCGCCAGTCCTTCCAAATTCCCAATATTTTCTTCGCATATCTCTTCTACCTTTGCCTGTCTGCTCCTGTTTGCATCATTTTCACAGACTGGTAAACATTATACATCTTACATCCCCCAAAGAAAATATTATGCAAATGGTTCCTGAGCACCACAGATCCTAGTGAGCTCCTGACATTATACAGATATGCCACATTAACATAACAGAAAACAAATCTGAGACGAGGGGATGTGAACTATATAAAGATTCTCCCTCTTAAAACATCAAAGCTGTGCTGGGGCATTTCTCTCTGTTTTAAAGGAGTGAAGAGCACTGATAACAGACAGTTGCTGCTGCGGATGGTGGATGTGAAGCAGGTAAGAACACCACAGGATCAAGCCCAAAGCAAATGTGAGACTATTACCTTCCCCTTTGGTAAACTTTAATGAAGAAAGGCAGGAGGTTTAAATAATTATTTTAAGGCCAAATGGCCGCTTTTGATTTTTGTTCCAAAGAGCAGACATGCAACAGGAACTGGTGAACACAGCTAAGCATCATCTGTCTCTGATATATGGAAAAGACGGAACTATTTAATGAGCTGAAAAACAAGTCAGAGGAGCTCTTAGAAATGATGGTGGATCAGTGCCAAGAGGCAAAAGCAGGAGACGCAATGAAAAAAATCCAAGACCTGATGGCATTAAAGGATCAACGCGGATGACTGAGGAGACAAAATATCAGTAAGGAGAACAGGAAAATCAAAGCTCCCATTTGTGGCACTGGGGAAATGCCAGCTGGGCTTCCAGTATCGCACCTCCCCAGGGAATCACTGTGGGCTCAAATGCTACACAACAGCCAGCCAGAGACGGGGAAGTCAAATGAAGCAAACCTGGATCGTTCCTCCACATCCAGGAACTGTGTTTCAGGCCAAATCAGCATTGCTATCGGCAACACATGGCAGGTAAAACGTTGGGTGGTGGTCCCAGGACCTCGTCCCACCTGCAGGTATGTGAAGGTGTGCTTCCCAGGGCACTCCACTTCCAGGCCAGATGGTCTGCTGTTTTACGGTTAGGGTTTTCTTTGTCTAGTTACGTTTTGTTTTAAATAAGAGAAAAAATTAAATGGCTTGTTTCAAATGGAGGTTTTAAGAAAAGTTACAAAACAGGAACATTGGAAACCTTTCAGAGCCCTGTGCCACTACCCCCAGTGAGCGCAGCTATGCTAATAAGCTCCCTAAAAATGCAGCTGCTGGATGCCAAAACCAGCAATCCATGTTCTTGCAAAGAGCTCAAGTGATGGGGATTGCTCTGATACTTTAAGCCTGTTAAACAAACTGTACAAGTCATGAGGGTGCCTGCTCTTCATACCAGCCTCATACTTAAAAGCAATTCTCCTTCACTCCCATGATGGTGCTACTCCCACCAGATTTTGCTATCTCACAAGAACTCAGCCTAACGCTATTTTCTGTGGTTTATATGGCTTCACACAAGCTGCGTGCCAGAAGGAATGAGGCATTTGAACAAAGGGTGGTGGTTTTGAAGATCCCCATAGGAGTGACAAACCAGCAGGCTGCCGTAAATGTGGGAGGAATAAAAAGATCTAAATAGGGTCAAAATAACCAGGGACCTGCTTACGCTGGGCAGGGGCATAGCTCAACTGGCCAGGCAAATTGGCTTGGTGCAAGCCAGGACTAGTAGTTCAGCTGGCAACTATTTTAGTGCCAGTTTCCATCATGTGGGCAGGTCCTGCAAGTAAAGAAGGGGGAACCTGGGTTGCACAGGTACAAGATGGCCATAAAACCTGAGAGGGAAAGGGAGTAATGGGCAGTTTATAAGGGACACTGAAGGGAGCTGGTGACAGCCCCATTGCTTAGGACTCGAAGGTACCACCTCAAGAAGATGGACAGAGAGGAACAACCCTGCACCACTGAGAAAATGGTTGGATGCACAAAGGGCCAACCCAGCCCCTCTCCTGAAGCCAAAGACGGTGCAAGAGCAGCATGAGCTCCCCTGCTGCCATACAAAGCGTCTTCCTCAGAGTGGAGGGGAGGGCAGTGGATGTTGTCTACCTTGAATTCAGCAAGGCTTTCGACACTGCCTCCCACAGCATCCTCATAGGCAAGCTCAGGAAGTGTGGGTTGGATGAATGGACAGTGGAGTGGATTGAAAACTGGCTGGCAGATAGAGCTCA
>VYXH01012426.1:217746-231745 GCA_013397275.1 Burhinus bistriatus | reverse complement strand
GAAGGACAGGGAACTGCTGGAGAGGGTACAACAGAGGGCTACAAAGATGATTAGGGGGCTGGAACATCTTTCTTACGAGGAAAGGCTGAGGGACTTGGGTCTTTTTAGTCTGGAGAAGAGAAGGCTCAGAGGGGATCTCATCAATGCTTAGAAATACTTAAAGGGAGGGTGCCAGGAGGATGGGACCAGTCTTTTTGCAGTGGTGCCCAGTGATAGGACAAGAGGTAATGGGCACAAACTTGAACATAGAACTTCTTTCCTTTGAGGGTGGCAGAGCACTGGAACAGGCTGCCCAGAGAGGTGGTGGAGTCTCCGACTCTGGATACATTCAAAACCCACCTGGACGCCACCCTGTGCAACCTGCTTTAGGTGAACCTGCTCTGGCAGAGGGGTTGGACTAGATGATCTCCAGAGGTCCCTCCCAACCCCTGTGATTCTGTGATTCTGTGAGTGCAAACAGGCTAAGAGGCATATGAGGCAGCTTCACCACAAGACCAGAGTCCCTCTTCCACTGACTCCTGGGATGAAAACAACTTCTTTCCCTCTCACACGGTCCTCCAGTGTTATCTTGTTCTGGTTGGTCAAGGCTTTGCAGTTTGGTGCTGTTTCTGAAGGACTGCAGGGTTTTAGTGCAGTTCTGCTGTCTTCTTGTGCTCATGTTGTCCCTATTTCATGTTGCTGGGTCAGATTTAGATAGCTGTCGTGGAACATAATGTAGCTACACGTACACACAAGCAAACCTTGTTTCAGGATATGGCAATGGAGCTGAGCGATCGCACTGTCATGAGTTTGTGCCTGAGCAAACTCTGGTGAGAGCAGTTCCCATGCTTTATTTTTACTTTATTACTCATGTTACTGCCTAAACAACTCCTGGGGTTGCTTTTTGCTAATAAGGGTATTTCAAAGGCTTATTGAATATTTTGAAACTTTTGACTCAAAGGATACCGAGTAAATCAAAATTCAGCATGGAAATCTATTGCTTACTTAAATGCTTTGGTTTCACACAGGGCTAAGAGAAACACACGGCTTTGATATGATCTGAAATTGCTACTGGGTTTCTGATAGAGCTGAAAGGTGTGAAATGATCTTTCATAAAAGCACTACAGAGAATAAAAACAGTGACTGAGGTAGGGTGTACAGGGACCAACCACACATCCAGGGTCCAACTCAATCCCTACGACGGAAATACAAGAAAATTTTACTTGAAGTTGGGTTGGGACTCAGAGCAAGAATTTTAAATCTCAGCAGGATTAAGATATTAGCCAGCCACAAACACAGTTCATAATTCAGCATTTCTGCAAAAGGAGATCAAATTGCCGGAGACAGGCTTTCTAACATTTTTTCCAAATTTTTCAGTGCTCATAAGCATCCTGTGAGTCTAAGTCCCATCTGCAGAAGCAACCAAAGCTTTTGAGAGACCAGCTCTCATGGAAAGTAAGTCAGTGAGACCTCGTTCCCAAACAGCCAAAATCTCTTTAGAAGAATTTGCTGAGTGAGTGGAGTCATCTCCTGGTGAGTGCCCAACTTGACATACCTCGAGGCTGACTCATTTTCAGGCAGTCTTGAACACCTTCTTCATCAAAATCGAGTTCTTATAAACAGTGTCAAGCTGAGCAGCCCATGACAGGGCACTAATGACTTATACAGGTCTCGCCTATAATCACAGAGATCACGCAGGGTTTTGAAAACACTGCATCTTCTCTAGCCTAGACGATGGGGTAGGATCCATGCAAGCCAGTCTACGCACCTAATTTGCAATGAAATGAGCCACATAAGCTGCCTCATCTTACACAATTTAGATGCTATCTAGAAGTTAGGCATCTAGTCCCAACTGGACTCCTTCCATAAGAAATGGAGAGCAACGTAAGAGTCCCAAGCAGATAAGAAAATGGAAGACCTTCTCATTAGAAGAGGTTGCATTGTCAGACCCCTCTTCAGTAAGTAAACATTCAGATTTGCATCTTAACAAAAGTGCCTCAACTAAGTCCAATTGTGTTAAATTTTCCTAATTGTCATCTTCTCACCACAGGACCACAATCTCTGGCAAAACTCCTGAAAGAATGAGATCTCTGAACTGTGGACAGTAATTTAATCTGTAAGGCAGAGACTTAAAAGCTAATGTGTTAATGCACTACTGGTTATGCCCACTTTAGATATACTCTTATTTGATAAGTAATACTTTGATTTTCAGAAAGAAAAGTGGTAGTTATTGAAAGTTTAATTCTAATTACAGCCTCCCTTATTCGATGAGTTTCTGAGCCACATGAACAGGAATTTAGTGTCTTGGGTACCACCATTCTTGGAGCTGAAACTAAGAAAAGCTGAGTTAAAAATTGAAATACACTGAGTTGAAAGTATATCCCAATCAGCGAAATTAGATAGAAATCACAGGGGGCTTGCACACTTGCAAAGGGCAGCAGACAGGAGTTAAGATCAGGTCTGCTACCAAGTCAGAAGGTTGTCCAGCACCTTGCACAGCAGGATCTGACTGGGTCCATTTCCAGAGATAAAGAAGTATAAATAGTAGCAGATTTTAATGACTTTTTAACTGTTCTCTGGGTGCCTTTGGCATGTGATGCACGTCTAACTTTTTTCTAGGAATTTAAAAGGAAAGCAGTTAAACTGACAGAAGTAATTAATTCCTCATAAAATCTTTGAAAATGTGATGTTCTGCATATCTTTAAGGAAAAGTGCCATGAATTGCACTGTAAGTGGAGGATTCCTGAGTGTTACTTAAACACTAGGTAAAAAGGCTTGAAAAAAACCCCAAAAGAGTTGGCAGAGAGGACACTTCATGGGCCAGCACTGTGGCCCGTGTCTGCCCCAATCCAGACGAGGACATGTATTCATGTGGTGCCATTAGGAGGAAGGACTCGTATGTTTATTTGAGGGCATTTTAGGCAGGTACTGCAAATTGGAGTGATGCTGGAAGGCCTGAAATCTTTTGGATGCAGGCAAATTGCAGACCATGTACGCAGAAGCCATGTCATCAGGTATAATACTCACAGAGGCCTATTTCTGGGCATCACCACAGTGACTGACAACCAAAATTTTCTGTGCTTGGAAAACGTTGTCTGGGCAACCAATTATATTGGGGAAAAAAAAAAAAAAAGGCACTAAACAGGAGCTGTCTCTCATGCAGAAAAGAAATAGAACAAATATTTAAAGAGGTTTTCTTTGTGAGAGAGGGGGAAAACTCCCGTCAGCACTTCAGAAATAAGTGACCATGACGTCTTGAACCGTGATGAGTAAATCCTGCGCTCAGCAAGGTAACAACGGGCCTGGAGGCACTTGTGTAGCTATCAGTGCCCAGGCCGTGAGTAATGAGAGCTCTCAAACATCTCTCAAAGCACTACAATTCATGTCACACGCTCCGAGAGCTTCCTCTCCAAAATAGCAAGTTTTCTTATGTAAATGGCACGCTGAGAGGCCATATGAGATCACTCAGTGCCCCAGCATAGTCGCACTCCCTCATTTTCATCAGCGCTTCAGCAAACATCATCTGAGCTTCCCTGCCTCTCGCAGACTTATTCTAGTCATCGCCCATTTCAGAAAAAAATAAAACAAGTTAATTAAGGACAGAAGAGCTGACAGCAAAAATTATGAAAATTGCTGTCTCAGCTCAATTCCTGCTAGTGCTTTGGAAGAAGATTTCCAGTCTGGTGTGATTACACAAGACAGCTTATTCAGGCTGCACAAAGTGTATCCTGACTCATATGTCTTAAAATAAAAAAAAGATGGGCTGATGGCTTCACGATGGGGAAACCAGAGAAATCTGTTCCTTTTCCTGATGTTATCAGGATAGAGTGTGCCTGTGATAATGCCTGGAAAAAGGTATTCCTGGGACAAATCACTGTGTCATAACCACATCATCTGTTTGAGTTCTCATACCATGGTCTCATGAGAGCTATGAAAACACAGGTGAGATGGCAGCTGCAAAGCAAAAGGAGCCTCTCTCTGCCTGCTGGAAAATATCAGGTCTTTCCTACTGGAAAGACGCAAGACAAATCTAACCCTGGGGAAGCCACTGTCATTGCAGTTTCATGGATTTCTTGGCTACCCCAGAGATTAATTTTACTGTCTCAGCTGACTAGCTTGGTATCATAGGAAGCACAGGCTTGCTGGATGTCTCATGTATGAAGTGAGCCTTTAAAATAGTGTTTGCTCAAACAGACCCTGTCATCACGTGCCATATAATTGTCATATCCAGTTACTTGAACTTTTTTAAAAGCATGCTGGTAAACACAATGCTCATCAGCAGCCTGGTACAATCACGACTGAATGGACAAAATACCAAAGAATAAATGATAGGAAACAATTTGATACTGTCCAGGAAGGCCTGGGGATCTGAAGAGGTTCTGCATACCGACATCTAGGAGTCAGTAACTCAACATGGTTGTAACAGAGGATGACTGAACATGTCTGAATAAATGTAGCTCTTTCATTTTACTGTCTTCTGTCAGGGGAATCTGGCAAATGCTATCCTTTATGATTAAAATAACATGTTACGTTAGATAAAGCTTCTTGGTTTTATAGGTGCTTGCAGCATCGATGCATTTGAGGATACTCTTCACGTGCTCCTAATTTAGCTACAGGCAGTGTCTTTGAGAAGACATATTTTGCAAAGGATTAAAATGATGAAAGTGAAACCCACAGTCCCAGAGCTGGATTGCAGGATGTGGACTCAAAGTAGAAGAGCACACAAGACAGAGCACCAGTAACTTCTGAAATCTCTAGTTCTAATGAACATCTGTAAAATATCATGTGCTCTATGTAGTGGCACTGGAAAATAAGTATTATTCCCTTTTCCCTATGTGTCTGTATTGCAGCTGGGAAGAGTGGACAGACAGTATAATCAAACCTCTTACCAACATAGCCAGGAGTCCCGCAGGCTGTGGACATCACATCTCCTTTACCCTCCATCTTTGACAATCCAAAGTCACTGATCATGATTTTTGACTCTTCATCCTGGCTGTAGTAAAGCAGGTTCTCAGGCTAGAAAGGAGAATAAAGGTTTTGAATATGTAAGTCCAGTAACAAGGTCTGTTGGCAGATCCTTTGCGTTTAATACAATCCTTAGTTACATCATACGCCAATATAACTTGATTCCCCTAAATCCTAAAGAGTTGCTCTTAAAAACCTGTATGGAGATCCTCTCCAGACTCCTGTATGGCAACTAATGGAAGAAGCTGACACCTTGAGCTTTGAGTAACCTTCCTTGGACAATGAACCTCTCCCTTGGCACCCCAAATAAGAACTAAGGCTCGTCCCTTACTTGCGAGATGTGTCTGACATATCACTTCAGAGTCATAAAACAGAAGGATTCGTTTGAAAGCAAGTAAATACAGTAAATCCAGCTAGTGTAACGAAAAAATTTTATAAAGCACTTTAAAAAAGGAAAAGGAAAACAGTAGGTATTAGAGAATTTTTATATCTTCTCCACTGGAAATAGACTGTTATGAGAGAGGAAATGCCTTTACAGTTAACAGAGTTGCAGCAAGGATGTTTTAGCTAGAGCTGATTAGGAAAAAATGCTACAGCACTAAGCACAGTGACTTGTTTATGCTGAGAGGAAACAAGAGTCACTCCACAAAGCCCTGTGACTTTCTACCGACGTCAGGCGGGTTGGAGAGCCCAACCAAACTCCATCTGCTACAGCATAGTCCTCCATCCACATATTTTGAATGTGCTACTGCTAAACAGCAAAGCTCTCGCTATGTGCTGTGAGAGTATACTTCCTCCCCTGCTTAATATCTGGGCTTGCAAAAAGGTCCAGCATCTGCTGGCACTCTGAAAGCCTGGTGGTAATGGGGTGCCTTGGGGTCTTCATCCATAAAAGTGATCGATACCCAGTGTTTCAACATAACCCTGGTGTAGACTTTTGCCCAGAAGCTGGTACAAACGCCCACCTCCATGCAACACATTTTGACTATCAGCCCACTATGTGCTCCAGGCAACAGCGAGAAGCAGCTAGGGCCACACAACATCATCAGACTCCTTGGGACACATCCAGGCTTGGATTTGTAAGGAGAAGCAATTGCATTGCAGCAGCACCAGCATCTGTCATTCCTCCTCCATCGCCGTAACCTCCTGCTCTGGGAAAAGGGGGGACAAAGAAGCGCCAATGGGTGATGTTGTCTCCACCCTACTCTGAGGTTCCCATTCAGCTTCAAGTGGAGGTTAAAGTACTTTCTGGCTCCCCAGCTCCAGCATGAAACCACGTAGTGATGGTTTTATCCATTGGACATGATGGCTATGATACAATTTACAAGCTGCATCCACAGCTGTGAGCCAGCTGTGACTGAGGCAAAAAGGGAAACAATTCTGTTTGTAAAAATAATTATGAAGTTGTACCGTTTATGTTTTTTCTCATGATGTCTTCTAAGTCCAGTGCTTTAACTGGCCTTTATAATGTTGACACTGTTTTCAGTGGCCACATGAGTCAGTTTTATGCCATGGCCTGCCCTTGGGAGTTACTCCTCATTTTTACTAGTGCACTTCTGGTCTGCTAAGGGGTTGGTAGAGTTGGTATTAAGGGAAAGATAATTATTGCTCAATGATTTCTGCAAACTCACCTCAGGCTCCTCACTTACTCAAACTTAGTAAGGCCAAGAAGCCCACCCATTTAAAACTTAAACTCGTTTATAGAATTACAGAATAGAACCGTCTAGGTTGGAAGGGAACTTTAAGATCATTGAGTCCAACCATCAACCTAACACTGCCAAAACCACCATTGAAGCATCTCCCTCAGCACCACATGCACCCATCTTTTAAATACCTCCAGGGATGGTGATTCCACCACTTCCCCGGGCAGCCTGTTCCAATGTTTGATAACCCTTTTGGTAAAGACAGATTTTCTAATATCCAATCTAAATCTCCCCTGGCACAACCTGAGGCCATTTCCTCTTGTCCTATCACTTGTTACCNCCTTCCTACCCTCAAGCACATCAACACTCCCACCCAACTTGGTGTCATCTGCAAACTTACTGAGGCTGCACTCGATCGCCTCATCCAGGTCATTGATAAAGATATTAAAGAGAACCGGCCCCAATACCGAGCCCTGGGGAACACCACTTCATTTCGGAGGATCACAATTCAAAACTTGCACTTGTCTTGATATTTTGAGATCATAACAAGCCTTATTGTATCTGTATTTTTGCCATCATGGTATGTTTGTGCCAACAGAAATTCATAGTAGGTGTTCCTCATACACCATGTTTTATGAGTCATTTTAACAACTGATATGGTACTGACAATGACTTGCAAACAAAAAGAAAGAAAGGGAAAAAGAGCTAGTCTTTGCACCAAAATGCCACTGGAGAAGGTTGGTTTGATCTGAATTCAGCATGTCCTTACATACTCTGAAAGTAACTTGTAGATGAATCCACTTCCCAATTACCAGACCTCATATTTTATTATAGGAACTTTTAAATAAGATTAATCTACTTTAAAGTGAGAGCTACAGCCTTTCTTTAAATTATAAAGGCAGGAATATTAAGAGCTCATACAATGGAGTATCTGAATTAAGAGAACTCAGACCTCCCTCCAAAACCTCTGGTTGCCAAAAGAAGCCTGAAGTTATTTCCTTCAAATTGAACTTGAAAGAAAGCTGGTCATGTTAAAATACTAAACAATGCTTTCATATTGAAGTGTAATGGAAGTCTAATAAATATGAGAATATTTTTAAGTACTTCAGGAAATGAATGGGAACTGAGGGCAGCACATGAAGACCATAGGAGACAGAAGACTAACCTGTACCTCCTTACAAAAACCCCATTATTTAGGACTGTTAGGACTAAAGTGCACAATGATGAGGAGGAAATACTATTTGCAGACATCAGTGTATATTTTCCTTCAGCATATTCAAGGTTTTATGTTAAAAAGGTGATGAACCAATACTTTAAAAAATATATTTCTACCTTCTATTATTCTACTCTATCTTTTGAAGTGAAAATCATAGGATCCCCACTGCTGGCAGAGGTGTCCAGGACTGAGGCAACTCCCTTGTAGCAGTAAGGTGCGGAAAAGCTTGCAATCCTGCAGGAATGGCCCCTGCGCCACAAAAAGATTCACATCTGGAGTCAAAGAGTGGCAGAAGGAAATTACTCTGTTGAGGTTTTGGTAAAACGAGGCCATGTCTGTGTCGGGCACTGCCCCACCTTGGAGAACTGTGGTGCTGGTGGTTACACTGGTAACAAGGCTCTGTTTTGGCCCCAGTGCATCACATCTTGGAATAATTATTTCACTCCATGCAGCATTTCACATCAGCACTAATTTTGGAGGAGTTAAAAAGCAAATAAATAGTATCTCTCATCACTACAATTTTTCACACATCTTAAGGCGAAACAGTGAAGTCACGTTCTCGCACTATAACTTCTGCTAAGAGGACTTGCCAAGAATCACAAAAATGCTGTTTATTATTAGGCCATATTAAAAATTTAAAAGTACATTTAATAAAAAATTGTATTTAAGAAGTTAAAAAAGAAAGGACTTCTTTGTGGCTCTTGACTCTATTAATGTTCATTAAGCCTTTACATAATTTGACATATTTTGTCAAATTCTATTATCTTTACATGGGGACAATTCAAGGCCACAGAGTCAACATCCAAGGCAACTCCTGTTTGGAGCATCCCTCTGTGTGTTTCAGCAAGAGGTGTTATTTCATTCACTGAATTCCTAATTCCTGGCAGTAAACTTTGGTAGAATTAACTAGATCAGGAATTGAACCCACACTTTTCTTTCGACATTTGTATCTTTTCCTAATGCTTTCTGCTAATTTATTATTTCAGGTACTAACAATGGGGAGATTTAGCTGTGTGTTATGAAATCCAAGCCTTTCTGCTTATCTTAATGATAGTTTAAGATATATGAAGGAAACAATACAGAAATAATGTTTTGGGGTTTTTATGGCCAGAAAAGCTGAGAGTTTTTTATGTAATAACACAGTAGAGCTGAAAGGAAAATTATCTAAAAATCACATTGGCACACAATGTTCCTTAGAAGAATCTTTGCTGTGAAAAGTGTCTCCAAAAACACTGGTCCAAATAGCACGATAGGAAACCATTCAACTTTCCAACACTATTTATTGTTACTAATTATTATTAAGTAAAAGTAAATATAGCACAGCAAATCTGCAAGACACTTTACAGCAGTAAACACTTACATCGCAGCTGAGATGGGTTTCCTGCCTTAATGTAACATTTTGGATCTTAATGAATGACTTTTCTCCCACATGATATGTGCAAAACTGACAGCACTGATTGCGAAGTCCTCATTAGAACCAATTACAATGGGAGGATATGGAGCCTTCAGAGCACTCCTCTTACGGTAAAACCCTACTGAAACAGGCAGTCCTAGGGAAGCCTGGACTTACATGTGTTAGACTCACATAATTATGCAACTTTCGTGAACATTGCCTGGAGGACCAAGTCACGCTGCGGTCATACCTTGAGGTCCCTGTGCACGATGCCCATTCGGTGAAGGTAGTAGACAGCATCTAGGACCTGCCGGATCAGGGTGCTGGCATCCTTCTCGGTGTAGAATCCTTTCTCGACTATGCGGTCGAAAAGTTCTCCCCCAGACACTCTGGAAAACACGACAGGATGCAGACGTGTGAGGACATGCTTTGTAACATGCTTTCTACCTTGCTAAAGGATGACCAAGGCCATGTACTAGCCACGGGCAGTCCAAGCACACGTCCATCTGGAGCTCTGGCGTCTCTCCCACTGTCCCAACAAGCATTTGGTTTCAGTTTCTTCATAGTCCGAAAACTGGTCTCTGCCTCAGAGACCAGAAGAGTAACAAGGGGCAAAGAAAAGGGGTTGGACTAGATGATCTCCAGAGGTCCCTTCCAACCCCTGTGATTCTGTGAAAAGAAGTAACAGAACTAAACCAGAAATCGCCATGCTATGATGGACAATAAAATCCATCAGACATCAGAGAGTGGTCACAGACTCACCAGAACTTGCAGAGGGAAGAGACAAATCTACCCCAGCAAGAGCCAGGGGAGCAGATGCCAGTTTCCACACTGTCCCACCCTAGTGAACTTTGTATAGGCAAATTCAGTCTGCCCTTCCCACTGGTGCTGGCCCACTGAGACTGGAAGGCTCCCTACTAGTATGAGTCCTTGGGGTTCACTTTTCACTCCACTGACCAAAGTGTGGGTTTCACCCTGGAGGAATGGTCCCATTCTCCTTTCCCCACTGGTGAGCGAAATGTATACGGTAATTACTGCCAGTACCTATAGAGTGTGAGTTCATTAAAGGACCCCGGGTCTCTAGCAATTTTAAATGCTCTCAGGGGTCTCCCCCCTCTTTAGTCATACATGTATATTCATTTATCAGCAGCCACAAACTCTTTAGGCAGAGCATGGCCTCTGCCCAGCACTGGTAGCAGACAGTTATTGATGAAGGTGTGCAGATTATCAGCGCAATTAATCACTGGATGACACAGATGGGGAAAAGATTCCACAACTCAAAGAGGAAAGAAAATAAAACCTTGACATCCCACTATTTAATGTCTGCTATATTACGTTTTTTCTCTGCCCTGCTAGAAATAACACGTTCTGAACCCAATCTTAAATAAAGAATGGACACATTAAAACTCCCAGGAGGAATATCTAGGGAAACAAAAGAGGAAAGAAATGTCTGAGTAATTGAAATAATAAAACTGTCAGCGAAAAAACTACCCTACTAGGGTAAATAAAAGATTTCCATTTTAACAAGCAAAACCTATTAAAAAATAAAATGTATGCGATATGTTTTTTCAGCAAGTTGCACCACTTAGCATATCATAAATAGCACAGTAAAACTTTCCTTAAAACCAAACCTAATAAAGGGAAAATAATAAATGATTACAGTCATTAAATACATATGGACTGGGAGCTTGCCATTATATGAACACTAGGTAATTCAGCCGCAGCCACTCCAAGCAATAATCTGCTTGAATAATGCCATGAAGTCACTTCCTCGGGAAGTTTGGAGCCTGAATAGAAGAGGCGGCTACCGCTAAAAATGAACACGTTCAACTTCAAAACTGAAAAGCAACCTGGGAAGAAAAAAAATAAACCAGATAATCCCCCTATTAAGTGCTAGGCAAACAAACCAAACAACTTGCTAAAATATTAGCATTAAACTGAAACTCTGTAGTAAAGGTGAACTTCACCCAGGCTCTGAAGTCCACCCAAGAGACCCCTGGCCATACCAGCAGCCCTGGGGCTTGTGGCTTGCTGCCAGCAGAGAGGGACTGGAGCAGCAGTGCCGGGGCGAGGAAAACAGCCTGGTATTGTACCGAATTGGAGAGTCCGTGATTCTCCAATTTCTAGAGAGGTATGAAGGAGGTTGCACCAGCTGAAGTGCCATCACACAATAACCTGCTCTGAGATGACACCCTGAGCACTGCACAGAAAAACTTGAATTAAAATCTTTTCCTTCCTAGTGTCTCACAATAGAGGTTACATTCCTCATATATATATGTATATACACATACGTATACATACACAGGGTGTTGCTCCAAGCCCCTCGCAGCCCTACACGCTTTGCCTGACCCATTGTGTGCCTTGCCAAGGGAGAATGGACACACTTCTCGCCATTCACTGAAGGCAGATATGGTTTTATTAAACCTGGCTCCTATTAGCTGACTGTCTTTTTATATTTCCCCTGCAGCCCTTTTGTTTCCTGTGGATTGATTGCACTGAAAATTGAGCCCACGCAGTAATTAATATGACTGAATACAGCACATTTCCCCATGAAAATGTGGTGCGTGCTGTTCTGCAATTTTGTACAGTTACTTTTGTTATATTCAAGAGATGGACTGCTTTAGTAGATACTGATTTACATCACGTGCTTTCCTGTACAAGGACTCTCTCCTTTGACGTTTGCAGAGAGTATACTTCCACAACAATTTTTTCTTTAAAACGACATTTCCCTGCATGCCAGCTCACTCCCCATCCCCCTTAAGCCTCATTCTTTAATAGAAAGCTTTTCTTTGTCAAATTTAGTCCAGTGGATCTACTGTACTCAGGCTCAATCTGTTTATAATTTGCTTTCAACACACGGAAAATATTTGCAACCACTTAAATGATGCATTGCAAACCAGAGCTTAATCCAAGGACTCAGGAGCAGAAGCTGGTAAGTTCACAGCCATCGGCTTATTTAGAGTGTCAACTGCATCCCAGGTACACGTAGAGGGCCGAGGGACCCGTGCTCCTATTTATTCATGCGGTGACCCCATGTTATGGTACATGGGATTTGCACTACATGTTTGCACTCACCCATAGCGTGTCCCTGCTGCAGGCAAGTGTCATGGCTGGGGTTGACCTCCCAGGGATGCTCTGCAACTCAGCACCCAAGGCCATGGTTTCTTTCCATATGGAGCTTATCTCCATATGGCTTTTCTCCTCCAAAATAGGGTCAGCCCAACCATAACGTCATCAGGAATGCTGCTCCCTGTATGGTGCCCAAGGA
The DNA here is from genome assembly GCA_013397275.1 of Burhinus bistriatus. Lineage (NCBI taxonomy): Eukaryota > Metazoa > Chordata > Aves > Charadriiformes > Burhinidae > Burhinus > Burhinus bistriatus. The sequence goes on along the minus strand of VYXH01012426.1, from coordinate 219,281 downwards.
CTGACAGAAGTCAATGCTGTTCCAGGAGCAAGGGCAGCTGTGGGAGACCATCCGAGCTCTAAGCTCATGGTGGAGATGTTGCTTGTTTGTCTAAAGCTGGTCTTGATCCCAACCCCCTCTACCCTGCTGAGATGGGACTTGGCATCCTGCTTCGAACAGACCTGGGCACTCACAAAACGCTGCTGCAGTTTGTTTTTTCCAGCCTTTATTATTCTGGGATACATTTTTTTTTTTAATGGCAGCACCAGCTTTGCCCTCTCTACGGCAATTCTGAGCAGTGCAAAGGAGGTGGAGTTGAAACTGCAGGCAGTAAGAGCAGAATTAGGTCTTTGTCTTAAAGAAATTTAAGACAAAAATGTTCTGACCAGAAAAAGAGGATAGAAGGAATTTCTTATTAGTGGAAGAGGTCTGCTCCTGTCTTGCAGCTGGCACTGGCTCATGGACCTGGATACACTGTCCCAAACATCAGCACAAGGAACCTTTTTCCCCTGCTGATTTCGACTTCGGTTCCCTGCAAAGAAAAAGTCAAAGGAGGAGTAGCCGAGTGCAGTTACCTGAGAAGCATTTAACCCTGGGAACAGCTCAAGTGTCACGCTGTGATCCAGAGTAGCCTTAGCCCTGCCCAGGGTCTTAGAGCTGGGCAAAAATCAGCAAAGCGGCTGCAGCTGCATCTTCTGCGTGGATGTCTGCTGGGACCGCCTGCAAGGCGTGTGCGGCTCCATCTCATGGTCCTTGCTCAGCTACTAAAGAATGACTCTCCCCTGGTTCACCAAGGCATGCGGGGAAAGCCCAACGCTTGGAGAAGGAGCTAAGCTGGGTGTCCACATCACACACAGACACCTCCACTACGCGCCCTGCCTGGCTCCAGGAATATGGGAATCATTTTCAAAACAATGCCCAGAAGATTCATTTAGTTTAAAATGAAAAAAAAAACCCAAACAAATCAACAGCCTTAAATACGAATAGTTTTCACTTCTACTACATCTTTTACTTGAGGCTACGTGCCTTTAGCTCATATCGCTGGCTATCAACATGAAGAAGGCCGGAATAAACATTATTTCCATTTTCTCACTGCGGGAAAGAGAGAATCAGACTTGCCCCACTGAAACAACCAGGACATACAGCAATATCCTGTTCCACAAGCACCACCCCACTGAGAAAGATGCGTTGCCATCAAACCCCAGTTTGAAGAGGGGGAGCAGGACACAGTTTGACCACATGAAAAAAGAGGCATTATCTGCAGTTCCCATGGGGAGACACAGATTGCACTGTGTTTCCAGGGTTTCCTGAGATAAAACCTTACGGATCTAGTGTTTTCGTTACGGAGAATTCATGTATCAACCATGCGGATGACACAAATCTTTCAAAGGATCTAGCTGGGTGCTGGAGTTTGCAATAAACTCCTATAGTCCTCTGGTCTGGAGTCAGCTATAGAAAGTTTGCCCAGCAATAATGAAGATGAACAAGGAAACAGAGGCAGATGTTAAAACCAGAACTGATGTCCATTGTTACATTTTTAATCTTTTTTTTTTTTT